>CAUYQU010004519.1:0-48936 GCA_963574635.1 Cheracebus regulus
CCCGGGTGGCTCCTTCGCCGGGAATCTCCCAGTCTATGGGCATCAAAAATTCGTCTGCAATTTCGGCATCCACTCGCTCTCTGTGCTTTCACTGGGAGCTACAATCCCGAGCTGCTGCTACGCGGCCATCTTGGATCTCTCTCAAGATAATGTTTATAAACTGTTTTATACCATGCCTGGCAGGAAAAAGAACCCAGTAAATGGAAGCTGTTACTGTGAATACATTTTGTGGCCCTTTGATTAGGGTAGTGTTTCCCATAGGTCTCTAATTTTGTGCATGTTAATTGTATAATAATTACATTAAGAGTTCCATGGTAAATCAATTTGGGAAACCTGTGACTTAAAGAGGAGTTTGTTTTTTGAGACAGGGTCTCCCTCTGTCTCCCAGATGGTTAGAGTGTGGTGGTGTGACCATAGCTTACTGCAGCCTCCATCAAGTGAGCCTCCCGAGTAGCTGGGATTACAGGCGCTTGCCACTGCTCCTGGCTGACTTTTTTGATGTCTAGTGTAGATGAGATCTTGCTGTGTTGCCTGGGCTGGTCTTAAACTCCTGAGCTCAAGCAATCCTTCTGCCTTGGCCTCTCAGGTGTTGGGATTATAGCTTGAGCCACCACACTGGCCAAGAGGGGTTTTGTTTTGTTTGTTTCTTCTGCTAGGGTGTGTGGTGAAGCTCCAGAGGGGCTGCCTACACAGTATTTCTCATCACACTTGATTGCCGAGCTCTTAGGCTCACAGGACTGGGTCCCTGGGGTATGCTTTGGCAAATGCTTATTTAGGGAAGAAACATATCCGTCTGCTTTCATAGCCCAAGGGTATTGCTGTATCAGAGACAGCACTGTAGTTACTTGTTATTCATGATGACAATTCTACATCATCAAGGAAAGCTATCTTAGTTTCATGTATTCTGTTTAAGAGGGCAGGGAAGTATAATAGTATGTTTTATTTCTGATCCCAACTAATCAAACCTTTAAAATAATATTTTTTCATGTTTATTATAGAAAACCATAAAGAAGAAAAGTATAATCACATCATACCACTACCCAGAGATAAACACTGTTAACAAAGCATTTAAGTTTTTTTTCTTTGTTTTCCTCTTTGGGGATGATTCTGTATGTAGAGTTTTTGTTTGATTTTAACCTAAAGTTATACTCTGGGCATTTTCTTTTTAAATCAGAATATTGTTACATGACATGATTTTTAACAGCTATGTGATATTTCATTATGTGAATATGTCATTTATGTAACCATTCCTTTATTGGATATTTAGGCACTTTTTTGCTGTTATAAATTATAATGCAGTTAACATGTTTGAAATCTGTTTAAAACAAATCTGTTAAAGTGATCAACATTTAACTTTTTTTTTAGTAAGTCTTAAGTATCCAGGCAGTTTTTAGGTAGAATATCTGATCCCCTACATGAGATATGATTATATAGTTTTCTTGTTATGAAATTTCAGTGGCATAATCTCAAGTAACAGATTCTCTTTTGACTAATCCCTTTCTCTACCCACAGACTGAAAAAAAGTTCCATTAGTAGAATAGCGTTTTCTCACTTAAACAAAATAGAAGATGAGTAATTGGAGTCATGCGAGAGTTAAATTTTATCTGTTGAACCAAATTCTGAGTCAGGTGTTGGAAAGTTCATGTCATGATATATTTTAAATGTAAAAACAAAGCTGTCAAAAGATAACAGTCTTAATAAATATAAATCTAAGGGTCCACCTGGATAGGCACTTTCTTATTTGTACCTGTGTAAAGACTAGTCCAAAAAATTCTCAGACGTGAATTTCCAGAAATTGTGGTAAAAAGGAAATAGAGATGGGGTGGGGGGAAACAAATCTAGGCTCTTCCTAAACAAATGAATGCTTTGGTTGTTGGTCGTGGCCAGAAACTATTAATAAGAAAATCAGACTTGAGGAATTCTGTCTTCCATAAACTGCTTTTTTTGGGATGGGAGGGGAGTAGAAGCTATTAACTGACACCCCTCATGGTCATGTGGTCATGACTAGGGGTCTGGACATTTCTGTTTCCACACCGGAATCTCATAAAGGGTCAGATATGTTTGCTCCTAGATCTGTTCATTCTGGTTTTGGGGTATAGTAATGCTGTGATTTCATTAAACCCTGGGGCAGCCGATGAACTGTGAGTGAAAAGAGAAAGTTATGTCTACAAAAACTGTCAACTGAGTGCTTTGGAAAGCATTAGTTAATATAAATTGATTCTCTTGAAAGAAAACTTGCTGGTGAATTAGGTGTGGACTAGATAGGGGGATATTTTATAGCCTGTGCCAGTTACCAGAATCATTCACACCTGTTACTATATTTCTTTATTACCGACACTATTATCCACATAATAAGTCCAAGAAGGGAGAGCTTGTTTTTCCTCTGAGTATTAGCAAATATGTCTTCTGGCCGGGCGCAGTGGTTCACGCCTGTAATCCTAGCACTTTGGGAGGCTGAGGTGGGGGGATCATGAGGTCAAGAAATTGAGATCATCCTGGCCAACATGGTGAAATCCTGTCTCTACTAAAAATACAAAAATTAGCGGGGCATGGTGGCACATGCCTGTAGTCCCAGCTACTCGGGAGGCTGAGGCAGGAGAGTTGCTTGAACCCAAGAGGTGGAGGTTGCAGTGAGCTGAGATGATGCCACTACACTCTAGCCTGGTGACAGAGCGAGACTCCATCTCAAAAAAAGAAAAAAAAATGATGTCTTCTAGGAAAAACCAAAACCCAACCCTGTTGTGCCTGCCAGTCCTAGAAACTGTCAAGTGTGTCACTTTCCATCTTCCCTAGAAATAGTTGGTTTATTTTCAAGCCTAACTTTTTGTATTTCTGTGGTTAGCTGCAGTTAGACATATCAATTTTTAGATTCACATCAGCTGCATATGGAGGGGATCGTTTAAGTCTAGATCCCACTGTCTGCTTCTTTTGGAGGGAAGCAGGTTTTCTCTCAATGATTTTGATGTCTTTGATCAAAAATAGATATCTTTATTAATCTAATAGTTGGAAGTTAGAGGTTCTGTGTGCTGAGTAAGTTGTTTGGTGGAACATTCGATAAGCAGCTGGTAAGTTTCCTTCCTGAGTGGGCTGTAGCCTTGGAGATGGTTTCACACAGCCCCCAGGATTGTCATATTTTAGGACTGTTTCATAATGTTCGATTCTTTAACTATATTTCTGTATTTTCAGAAGATCTATTAATTTTGTCAACATGTTAAATAGTCTAAGTCTGCAACTGTTCCCCGCCCCCCCCCCCACCACCAATAAAACCGAAGATTTGAATTGAAATTAAGCCAGATTAATGTGTTTACAGCTCATCTGTGGGATATTGTAGGCTTGGATTACAGGCTTCACCCGAAGGCCTGAATTCAGGTGGAGACTGGATAAATTAGTTTATTACTGGGAATATCTTTTTACTGAATGAAGGTGAATTTGGGCTTTTAAATAACCTAGCCTTTAATGTAAAGCCCAAATTCAAATTGCATGTTACTTTGGTGAAATTTACCTTGAAATTAGTTGGTGGGATAAATCAAGTATAGTAAAATATAAAGAGATGCAGTTAACCTAGCTGAATGCACGCCTGCCTTTCTTTATCAAACCTAATCCATAAGCATGCTGCATTTAAGGTCTTAATGCCATTTGAGAACATTTCTACTAGTAGAATAGTACAAAAGCTAAGATTTGTTTCATTCTTTTCTTTGTGTTATATAAACAACTTTGTATTTAATTTTATCTGGAGAGGAAGAGATCAAAATCAAATTTCCCACCAAGAGAAACTAGTATTCCTTTGAGAAGGGCCAGCTGACCTTGGGGGCAAAAAATATACAGGATGGACTTAGACATATTTTACTGGAGAGCAGGGCAGCAGTGGCATCCCAGAACAACCAGCCTTCTATCAGAGATAAAAATTTCATTACTTGGTAATGATACTCCCAAAAAGCTTATTGGTTATTTTTGGAGGTTGTTGCTCAGGCATGAACTCAGTCTTCCAAAAGTTGGTTTAAAAAGAAAAATAAAGGAAAGAACCAAGCATTTATCCTGCTTTTCATGTATAAACTGTATTTCACATAAACAGATGAGGCAAAAAGCTTCTTGTAGAAAAAAATCGAGCCAACACATGCAGAGGATGATATTAAAGGATTATTATTAATTTTGCTAAATGTGATTATGGCATTGTAGCTAGGGCTAAAAGTTCTTACCTGTTAGAAGTAATATAACATTTTTAAGGGTAAATGATGATGTTGCTTGAAGTTTGCTTTAAACTACATAAAGAAAAAACTGGGAGTATAGATGAAGCGAGATGGGCAAATGTTGCTAATTGTCAAACCTAGGAGATGGTTATACATAGTTTCATCGTACTCATCTCTCTATTTTTGCTTTTGAAAGTATCTTCAATAAAAGGTTCTTTAAAAAGATTATAGGCCGTGTGCGGTGGCTCACACCTGTAATCCCAGCACTTTGGGAGGCCAAGGTGGGTGGATCACAAGGTTAGGTGTTTGAGACCAGCCTGACCAACATGGCGAAACCCCGGTTCTACTAAAAATACAAAAATTAGCTAGGCATGGTGGTGCGCGCCTGTAATCCCAGCTACTCAGGAGGCTGAGGCAGGAGAATCCCTTGAACCTGGGAGGTGGAGGTTGCAGTGAGTCGAGATCCAGTCACTGCACTCCAGCCTGGGTGACAGTGAGACTGCGTCTCAAAAAAAAAAAGATTATAAATAGGAATGAACCTTCAATGATTGTTGTTATAACTTGAAAATAGAGAAATAGTAAACTAGTAAATTTCCATTTGATCTTGTGCTGGAGTGCAGTGGTGCAGTTATAGCTCACTGCAGCCTTGTCCTTCTTAGCTCAAGCAATCCTCCTTCCCCAGTCTCCCCAGTAGTTGGGACCACAGATGTGTGCTGCCACACCTGGCTCATTTTTAATTGTTTGTAGAGATGGAGTCTTACTCTATTTCCCAGGCCGTTCTCCAACCAACTCCTGGTCTCAAACAGTCCTCCTGCCTGGGCCTCCCAGAGGATTACACGCATGAGCCACCGTACCCTGCACAATTTATTTTTAGAGCTAGGGTCTCACTAGGTTGCCCAGACTGACCTCAAACTCCTAGGCTCAAGTGATCCTCCTGCTTTAGCCTCCCTGTAGCTGGGGCTGCAGTTGTGAGCCACTGCACAGCAGTAAGATCGCAGTCTGGAGGGAGTTACTGGCAGCTGTAACTTTGACAGCTCACTTAACCTTCCTAAGATTGTATTTCCTGTCTCTTGAGTAAAATGAGGACAAGTTTGTGTCACTGTCACAGAGAAGATAGAGTGGAGACAGTGAAACTAAAAGAAGGTGGCACATGCTAGCATGCTCAACAAATGTGAGCAAATTTTGTGGAAATGTGGAAGATGCTGACAAGAGCAAGGTTTTCAGATCAGCACCTTAAGTTGTTAAAATCACATCTGTTTTGATTTTCCCCCCTTTTCTCTCTTGAGCCTTTTACTGGAAGAGCAGATGCAGTCTGGGGCTGCATTGCTGTAGTACGAAGTGAATGGCACCCCCACAATGCTCAGTGCCTTATGTGGGAGGATGGGCTCCACTGAGACTCTGAGCCAGACTCCCTGTGATGATGGTGTCTCCCCCGAGCCTGGCACACAGAGGTGCTTCCCAAGTATTTCTTGTATGAATGAACGAACGGACATGGGCCAGCCACTGTGTTGGAGCATGTTGTTGTGGCCCTGATGAGCTGTAGGTATGGAAGCTTGGGAATTAGAGTTTTTCTGTTTGTTTTTTGTCTTCCCCCCCCCCCCCTTTTTGTGGAGAACGGTGTCTAACTCTGTTGCCTAGGCTGGTCTTGATCATCTGGGCTCAAGCAGTCCTCCTGCCTCTACCTTCCTAAATACTGGGATGACAGGTGTGAGCTACTGTGCTCGTGTGTAAATTACACATGTGTAAATATAGTGGCTTCCAGGCTCTCATGACAATAACATTACTGTAGCATTCTGACCTGCTTTCTAAGTGGGAGAGGGCTGAATTTCGGCTGAAGAGAAGAGTTGCACAAAGCCAGCTTGTGTGTGTCTCCGTGTGTGTTGTGTGCTTCACGTTTCACCCCAGTAGTGGGTAGCTTTGCTTTCCAGCCGTCAGTGTCATCATCTTAATTTTTTCCCTTTACATTTCACTGCCAGACCATTATCACTGCTATAGTAAGCTAGGAATTCAAGTAATTTCCCAGTTGACATCCGGTTGTTTGTAATAATAAGCATCAACCTGTGACGTTACTGTTTACGAATTTAATATAAACATTCAGAAAGGCTAATCTTCAAAAAAGCTTAGCAGGATTTTCACAATGACTGACAGTTAGTGGCCTGAGGCCCCAGCCATGAAGATTCTTATGGATGAAATTGAACAAGATTTTTTTTTTTTTTTTTTTTTTTTTTGAGTGCGTTGGCATGATCTCAGCTTACTTGCAGCCTCTACCTCCTAGGTTCAAGTGATTCTCCTGCATGGGACTACAGGCATGCACCACCATGCCTGGCTAATGTTTGTATTTTTGGTAGAAACAGGGTTTCACCATGTTGGTCGGGCTGGTCTCGAATGCCTGACCTCAGGTGATCTGCCCACCTTGGTCTCTCAAAGTGCTAGGATTAGAGGCATGAGCCACTGTGCCCAGCCAAGCAAGTATTTAGCTATGTGCCTGTGTTGGCCTGGCTACTATGCTAGGTTCTGGGCACAGGGGAATGATGAAGACATGGTTCTGCTCTTAAGGGCCTTTATGGCCACCATCAAAAGAGTGGATATGGGCTCAAATGTCATTTCACTTCATGGGGTAAACTGTTCCAGCTTTCTCAGTGAGGCTTCTGGCAAAACAAGGCACAGTCAGCATGAGGGATTGGTGAGGAGTTGAATAAAGGGATTCCCTACAAGGAGAGGGCAGTGTGGAGACCCCCAAATCCTGGTGCAGGATTAGCAACAGCCATGCCCTGCTCACTTACAGGCCTGAGGAGGGGCAGTGAAGGGGGCTGCCTTGGAGGAAGGGAGGGCGAGAGGAGCTGGCTCAGCTACAGCCCCTCCTCAGCCTGGCTACCCGGGGAACACTCCCCATCCCTGCCATCACTTTTCATCTTCCTCCTGCCCTTGATCCTCATTGCTGAATCCAACCAGAACCTGAGGGTGAGTGTCCCAGTGAAGGGTTGGTATAGTTCACCTAGGTGGTTGCTGGGGCACAGAGCAGGATAGACAGTGGTTCTCAAGAATGGGTAGAAGATTCTAGCACTGTACTAGTTGCCTGTGGCTGCTGTAACATGATCACAAGCTGGGCAGCTTAAAACAACAGAAACTTATTCTGTCACAGCTCTGGAGGCGGAAGGCCAAAATCAGGATGCCCTGTTCCCTCTGGAGGCTCTAGGGGAGGACTCTTCCTTGCTGCTTCCAGCTTCTGTGTGCTGGCATCCCGGGCTTGTGACCGTATCATGCTGCCCCCATCTTCACATGGCTTTCTTGTGAGTGAATAAATAGATGAGCAAAAAAACACAGAGGGATACAGTGTGAATACAGTAAAACAAGAGGTGTACTCTGTGAATATATGAGACACCCTTGAGTGGAATGCTTCCAGTAGATGGATTGTAGGAGGTGTGAATTGTATCTCAATCAAGCAGGGCTTCGGGGGATGCCCACCACTGAGGGTCTAGCTCCATGTGGCGTTGGTGGGGTTGGGGAAAGTTTAGAAAAGGCTCTGCCATTGCTAAGGCCTCAGTTAGGGTGGAGTTTGCAGCAGAGATTTGGGTAGGAGGGCATTCCAGGCTAAATAGCCAGTGTGAGCAGAGTCTTGGCGGAAAGAGCATTTTATCTTTCTGGACCTGATGCTTGTTGTTTAACAAAATGCTTGCTTGTGGCTGGGCGCAGTGGCTCACGGCTGTAATCCCAGCACTTTGGGAGGCTGAGGCTAGAGGATCGCTTGAGCTCAGGAGGTCAAGGCTGCAGTGAGCTATGATTGCACCACTGCATTCCAGCTGAGCGATGGAACAAGACCCTGTCTCAAAAAATTGAAAATTACAATAAAGTTTGCTTGTTAAATAAAATGTGATTTCTTTACTTTGCATAAATACTATGCCTTCTGAGAATGCTGTAGATGCGGGCATATTTTGTTTTTATCCTAGCACAGCCCAGATTCCAAGTACACACTGGATTTTGAGCATTTAAAGGACTTCTGGTGCCATTAAGGATTCCCATTTATTCGTTTAAGTTTGCTAACATAATTCAGTCATGTCACTTACTTAGTTTTTATAAGGATTATATTATAGTGTGAAGGGGTAAAAAAGAACTGCTATGAGTATCTTTTCTTTTTCTTTCTTTTTTTTTTTTAAAGATGGGGTTTCACCATGTTGGTTAGGCTGGTCTCGAACTCCTGACCTCAGGTGATCCGCCCACCTCAGCTTCCCAAAGTGCTGGGATTACAGCCGTGAGCCACCGTGCCCGGCTGAGTATCTTTTCATGAAGAAGAGTTAGCTTGGAAATGTGGGCAGATTTGTCTGCCTTTCTGTTTAGGAAGGCACAATTATAATTACAGATGAAGAAGCTAGACTCTGGCCAGCTGGAATCAGAATTTCACATTGTAGAAGTGTCTGGTCTGGAAAGCATCCAGCGGAAACCTAAACCCTTGACCCAGCACTGGCCACAGAGCTGCAGGCGGTCTCCCGTCCCTGCCTCTGTCCCTGGGTGCCTCTCCTTTGCAGCCATGGCATGTGCAAAGGGAAGTGTAGATCTCTTTTCTTTCTTGTTGACTTTATTTTCTACCACACTCCCCCAACCCAAACAAATAATGACATGTGCATTTGAGATAGTGTGTGGTATTCTTTTTTTTTTTTTTTTTTTTGAGATGGAGTCTTACTCTTGCCCAGGCTGAAGTGCAGTGGCACAATCTCAGCTCACTGCAACCTCCGCCTTCCAGGTTCAAACAGTTCTCATGCCAGCCTCCCCAGTAGCTGGGATTGTAGGTGCCTGCCACCACATCTGACTAATTTTTTTTTTTGTATTTTTAGTAGAGGCAGGGTTTCATTGTTTTGGCTAGGCTAGTCTCAAACTCCTGACCTCAAGTGATCTGCCCTCCTCGGCCTCCCAAAGTGCTGGGATTACAGGTGTCAGCCACCGCGCCCAGCCAGACTGCATGTTCTGAGAGAGCTACATATATTAATGTAAGCATCCCAAGAGAGAGACCTCCACTCCACATTTCTGCCTGGATAAATATATATGATACTTTTTTAACTAAAAAAAACCCCTTTTTCTACAAAGTTATGTGTGCTTGCTATAATGAATCAAGCATTGTAGTAGTTAAAAGTAGAAAGCGGAAAGTAAAAATCACACCACTCGGGCTGCTGCTGTTACCCTGGGGTGAGCCTGCTTCCAGGGAGCCCTCTGCACTCGTGCAGATAGGTGACAGAAATAAGTTGTTACAAGCCGGATCCTACTACAGATGCTGCTATTGGGCATCTCATTTTTCTTCACTTATGAGAAGTGGAAACTGAAGTGAAACAGTAAATTTATAAGAATGTTTCTTTACCACAGAGAGATTATTTCCTGAAAAGACTTTTCTATGGTTAAGAAAAAGGATCACGAAAACGATCAAGAGGTTGGCAGCACTGTTTTCAATTTCAGGTATCTGTTGGTGCCTACCATGAAGACAAAGACAGTGACAACTTAAATTTTTGTTTGTTGGTTTAGTCTGTTGGTTCCTAAAATATCTCTCTAAGCATTCTCAGATTTACTGTACAGATTTGGTCACAGACATTGAGGCTGGAATCAGTCTGAGAGGGGTGGAGAGTCAGGCGTATGTGGCCGGAGTGGCTGCCACCTGCGCCTTGCTGAGTGGTGTGTGCTGTGCCCGTGGAGGCCTCCCAGGCCTGTCCTGGCCAGCTTGCCTTTGCTTTGCAAATGAACAAGTCTGGTGTTTCTCCTCCCCTTTTATTCCCAACGGGAACAACGGAAAGATTGAAGAGTTTCTACATTGAATGCAGCATCCAGGGTGTGTTCTGGGCAGGTTATAAGTGCTGAAGAGTTTTAGCCAATGCTTAAGAAAAGACATCCACCTTCAGCACCTGCATCCAGGCCATTGTCTCCACTGCCATTGTCCTGCAGGGTGCTTGCAGGGTGCTGTGGGTATGCTCTGGATGGCCACTTAGAATTTACTGTATTTGTCTGGGCGTGGTGGCTCATGCTTTTAATCCCAGCACTTTGGGAGGCTGAGGTGGGCGGATCACTCGAGATCAGGAGATCAAGACCAGCCTGGCCAATGTGGGCAAAACCTTGTCTCTACTAAAAAAAAAAAAGAAAAGAAAATTAGCCAGGCAGGGTGCATGCCTATAATCCCTGCTATTGGGGAGGCTGAGGCACAAGAATCACTTGAACCCAGGAGCAGAGGCTGTGGTGAGCTAAGATCGCGCCACTGCACTCCAGCCTGGGTGACCGAGTGAGACTCTTGTCTAAAAAAAAAAAAAAAAAGAATTTACCGTATTTATATATAAAAACATCTGAATATCCAAAGGATATTTAAAAATCACTGCCAGTTTAGCACTTCTCAGTGAGAGTTTTTTTTTTTTTTTTTGAGATGGAGTTTGTTCTTGTTGCCCAGGGTGGATGGAGTGCTATAGCACGAACTTGGCTCACTTCGGTCTCAGCTCACTGCAACCTCTGCCTCCCAGGTTCAAGCAATTCTCTTGCCTCAGTCTCCTGAGTAGCTGGGATTTTACTGGCATGTGCCACCATGCCTGGCTAATTTTGTATTTTTAGTAGAGACATGGTTTCTCCATGTTGATCTGGCTGGTCTCAAACTCCCGACCTCAAGTGATCCCCATGCCTCAGCCTCCCACAGTGCTGTTATTACAGGTGTGAGCCACTGCACCCAGCCTCAGTGTTTTATTTGGCCTCTTTTGATGCCTGGTGCCTTTGTGCATCCCATACAAAACAAATTGCCTTTTTCCCCCCAGAACCCAAAAATATGGACAAATGAGTTGCCTTTTTATTATAGTTCATGCTTCCTTGTGTTCCTGTCTTCTAGGACTTTCTAATATGTAGGACAAGTGATTTTAACTTGACTCAAACCCTATGGAAATAAGATTTTCTTTGTAGATGCATTTTTATGGTGAAACTAAAGCAAAAGTTTTCAGCTTAGTGGTATGTATCACCAGGGAGCTTTGAAGACAGTATCCATACCTCGGCCCCCTCCTGAAGAGCTTGATGGGTAGGGGTTGGTCTGGGGCATTGAGATTTTTTTTTTTTTTTTTTTTTTGAGACAGAGTCTTGCTCTGTCACCCAGGCTAGAGTGCAGTGGTGTGATCTCAGCTCACTGCAACCTCCGCCTCCTGGGTTCAAGCGATTCTCCTGCCTCGGCCTTCCAAGTAGCTGGGACTACAGGTGCGCACCATCACGCCTGTCTAATATTCGTATTTTTGGTAGAGATGCGGTTTCATCGTGTTGGTCAGGCTGGTCTCGATCTCCTGACCTCGTGATCTGCCCGCCTTGCCTCTCAGAGTGCTGGGATTACACGTGTAAGTTACTGCGCCCAGCCTGGGCATTGAGATTTTTAATAGCAGCCCACCATATTCCCCAATAAATGAGGATGGTAAAGCACAGCCAAGGTTGAGACTACTGTGTAGTAGTCCAGGCTGCCTGCTGGAATGTCGGTGCTGCCTTGAGTGCGCCTTTCTAGTGGTTGTGGGGAGACCTGCACTTGCTGTGTGCTACCTTGACTGAGGACTTTTGAGGAAATTCTGTTTCAAAATTACTGTGAGGTCCAGTGTGAGACCCTCACTCAGACTCGGTCTTTACTGACTTTGTGAAGTGAGTGCCTCTGCTTCATAAAGGATCGGAGGCACTCAGCGCTCGACAGATGTAGCTCATTTTTAACTCTTCCAGTTTGTTACCTCCCTTATTTGCCAGGCTTGGCTTTGAGTGAGTTTTGGCTTTTTAGGGTTGAGGGGTGTCTCTGATTCATTCAGCAGATCTTCACTGAGTGGCAGATGTGTTCAAAGTGCTTGGGATGCTAAAGACGACAAGTGTGTCATCTGTATTCAGTGTTGGGAGACAGACCGTGATTGAGACAACAGATTTTTAATCCTCACTGTTGACACTTATGATGCCATGGAAGATGCGGGCGCTGACAGAGGGTGGCTGCTGGTGTAGGCAGGATGGTCAGGGACCTACCTGCTTTCTCAGAACTGACCGGGAAGGGACAGCGGGGACCAGGCCATTTGGGGCCCCACAGATCAGGGCTGATGAGTTTGGGTCCATTTATGCTGACTCAGTTTATTTGAGGGTGGGAGCACTGCTGCTATTTCTCAGAATTCCCTGTGCCTAACCCCGGGCATGGCAGATGATACTTGCTCAGTAAACGTTTATTGAACAAAGAATTGATTGAAGTGAGAGTGCTGGAGCGCACAGAGCTGTGGGGCCTGAGTGCAGCCTGGAACACATGCCCCTCCTCATCCATCAGGTGAGACCAGCAGGAGAAACCCAGCTCAGCAGTGGCCGGTGGTTGTATTTATGGTTAACTTATTTTGAGATGCTGGTAATTTCACATGCAGTTGTAAGAGACAATTCAGAGAGATCCTGTGTCCCCTCTTCCCAGCCGCCCCCAGCGGTGACATCTGGTGAAATTCAATGCACTCTCAGCCCCAGGCTTGGGGCACTGATACTGCCAGGACACAGAACGTCAGGACAGCTCAGTCCCTAACCCTTCGTTGTCCTTTTATAGTCACACACACACTGCTAATCTGTTCTCCATTTCTGTGATTCTGTATTTCAAGGGTGTTGTGTGCATGGGGTCGTGGGTGGATGGCCCTTTTGGGTTAGCTGTTTTCATTTAGTGTGAATCCCTGAAGTGTTATCAGTCCTGCCAGTCAAATTTGTTCCTTTTATTGCTGAGTGGTATTTTGTGGCTTGGCTGGCCCACTGCTTGTTTAACCATTCACCTGTTGAAAGACACCTGGGCTGTGTCTAGATTTTAGTTGTTAGGAATAAATGTTGCTCTCAACAGTCATGTGCAGGTTTTTGTTGAACATAAGTTTTCATTTGTCTGGGATAAATGCCCAAGAGCACAATTTCTGGGTCATAGGGTAGTTACAGATTCAGCCTCATTAAAAAGTGCCTGTTTTCCAGAGTGGCCATACAGTGGTTTTTGTTTGTTCTTTTAAATGGCTTAACAATGGAAGGAAGGACACTTCTGCAGGGCCTGACATAGAAAGCCCATGGAGAGCCGCCCCGCGGGTGGGGAAGGGGGTGACAAGAGCCCCACTGCTTACCAGGAACCTCGGTGAAACTGGGTCTTTCCAGTCCCAAGAGTCTCCTTTTTCGCTAAAAGCATCAGAAGAGATGAAAGCATTTCTACCGCCCACGTTTCGGGGGACACTGTTGGCTTTTACTTTATAGTCTGGAGAGAGGTTCGCTTTTCCACTGTCATGTAAATCCTGTTGGTTTTCAGCAGAGCCTGATCTTTAAGGTGTCGTGGGAAGCTGTCGGTCTGGAGATGCAGATCACTGTCTGCTGAAATGAAAGGAGCCTCCTACTGGGGTTAGGGATCTCCTCATTGAGGCAGAGATCCAAGGGCTTCTTTCTTTGTTCTCCGATTCCCTGAGCCTCTTCCCTGTGTGTGTGGTGCGTGTGCACTTCTGTGAGCGCACTGGGAACTATGACAGCAATAAATGTGTATGACTGGGGGTGGGGAGCGGAGGCAGCATGGCCAGGAATTTATACTCGAGCTTCCAAGAGGAAGGAAGTAGCAGCAAAAATAGATTGGGTGGGGTGGTAGAAAATATTAAGGGGAAAATGAGATGCCTGGGGTGGGGTTGAAGAAGAGCTGCTTAAAGAGAAATGGGGTCACACACTGGGTAGGGAATCGAGTGCTGTTGAAACTGTGGAAGGCGGCAGCGGCTGGGCTGTGGTAGAGGAAGCCAATCACGAGTGAATGGAAAGGGAACTAGGGTACCGATGAGTTTGTGGTTTTTATTTTCTTTAAACATACTCTGGCTAAGTTTTGCTGGGAGTTTTTTGCCTTTTTTCTCAGACCTTCCACTTCTCTCTTTCTCCCCTAAGTTCTGGGCAGATGGATTCTTTTCTGCCTACCAATGTAGCCTGTCATTGCTTGAAGGGACAAAATGAAACCCCTGTTGGGCAAAATACATTTCCCCTTCCCCCAACTTTTGGTCAGCTTTGCTCATCCACCAACAGCTAGATGATAGAAGGCTCGGAAGAGCTGGGATGGGCATGGGAGAGAACCAGGGTGGCTGGAAACAGTTAATTCCCAGGGTCTCTTCGGCTTGCTGGTTGGACGTCTAAGCCAGCTTATGAAGCCTGCATTGACATCGTGCCAACTGGTCTCCTGCTGATAAAAGTGATTCTTTAACTTCCTCTGGAGCAGCAGCAACTTATTTTGAAAAAAATCGAATTCTAAATTGTGACAGCTGTTTCTTTCTGCAAGCACAATGGCCATAGTAAGGAACTCGAGTCACAGCGCAGCCCTGGCAGGGAGGGCTCTGCATGGAGTCACAGGACAAAGCCTGTCCTGGAAACGTGCTGGAAGGAAGTCAGCCTCACTCTTTACGATGGGTAGCAGCATCCAAATGAGAAACCAGGGGGCTTGGCTCTGGGTCTGTAGCATCTGCCTGGCATGCGGTGCCAGCCGTGGAGACCAGTGAGGCAGCAGCAGATGCAGCAGGCTCCCGGGGTGCCTGTGGGGACCTCCGGGGTCTGCCTGGGAACTGATAGACTTTCGTTTCTCGTCATCTTGTGTGTTCCTTGCAGACGCAGAATGTTCAGCTCAACAAAGAAATGACACTTGCCAGCAACCGGAGCCTGGCAGAAGGAAACCTTCTATACCAGCCCCAGCTGGACACGTTGAAAGCACACTTGACCCAGAAATACCAGGAACTCCAGGTTCTCTTTGAAGCCTATCAGATAAAGAAGACCAAATTAGGTAACTTTTTATGGGTGATCATTCAAGAATAAAGAGTTGAGAGAGGACATATTTTCAAGCTATTGCCCTCTCAGGAGAGAAATATTATGGAAAAATTTCAAGTTAAGACAGTGACTCTACTGCAATGAAAAAAAATATATATTATTTATTTATTTTTAGAGACAGGGTCTTGCTCTGTCACTGAGGCTAGAGTGCAGTGGCACAACCATGGCTCACTGCAGACACTCAACCTCCTGGGCGTAGGTGATCCTCCCACCTCAGCCTTCTGAGTAGCTGGGACCACAGGTGTGCACTACCCCAAGCCAGCTACTTTATTTCATTTTTTTGTAGAGAGGTCATCTTGCTATGTTGCCCAGGCTGGTCTTGAACTCAAGAAGCCATCCTCCTGCCTTGGTCTCACAAATTGCTGCTCTTATAGACGTGAGCCACTGTATTGACCAGTTTATGTATAGAATATGGAAGCCCCAGACCTGCGGCCTCTCTGCACTTGCAGTTCTGGAGGACAGGGTGCATAGCAGGACTGCCCCCTCCTCCCAGTGGCCCTGCAGTGGCGGTGGCTGCCGAGGTCAGCCCAGGTCCATGCACACCTCCAGGGTGGAGCAGGTGGCAGCAACGTGGGCACCTCTGGGCAGTTACTGGAAAAGGGGTTGGGGATTAGGAGGAAGCCAGCCAGTTCAGCAGTCACCAGTTTAGAAGAGGAGATTTAACCACTCTTAAAATTCAAGACTCCACCTTCTCTAAACAGCATAGAAAGAAGGCAGTTTTCTGAATTACAATATTCAACAAATCTCTTATGCTGTTTGCCCATTTGTCTTATGCTGTTTGTTAATGGTGAAAAATACCCATCACTGGAACACTTTATTTTAATAGCACATTTTAATTTACAGCCACTAGGAGGAGACATCAGAATTGAATATCGTTGAGCATCCTGAGTGCTTTTCATAGCTATCAAAGGGACATTTAGATAAAGGGAAGTTGGAGCTGGGTGTGGTTGGCGCACACCTGTGGTACTAGCTTCCTGGGAGGCTGAGGAGGGAGGATTGCTTGAGCCATGATTGCACCCCTGTACTCCAGCCTGGGTGACAGAGCGAGACTATGTCTCTACAAAGAAATGAAATAAATTAGCCAGGAATAATGCTGCCCGTCTGTAGTCCCACCTACCCTGAAGATCAAGGTCACCATGAGCTGTGATTGCACCACTGTACTTCAGCCTGGGTGACAGAGTGAGACCCCATCCCTTAAAAAAGAATTTGGGTGAAAAAATTACCTTCTGCAGCAGTGATGTCTGTCACTACTTGCTATCATCTTGTCATTTTCTCCATTAACTTTATTAAAAATTTACTACCACACACCCAAACCAGAAGGACCTAAAGTGAAAAGACTGGCAGTCGCAAGTGCTGGTGAGGTGCCGTGCATCTGCTGCCGGGAGGAGTGGCCGTGGGTCATTTGGGACTTACAGGCGCATGCCACTACAGGCGGCTCCTTTTTCATTTCACCTGGAGAAAGTTGTTGGGTAGTACCTTCTAAAATTAGAAGTGTGCATACACTGCAGTTAGTGGCTCTGCTCCTGAGTGTTCACCCAAAAGCAATGGACATTCATGTCTCTCAGAAGGTAGGTACAAGAGTGTTGTATCTTTATTACCTTACTTAAAATAAAATTTGAAAACAATCAAAATGTCCATCTACAGAGTGATGTGCAAATAAAGTATATTTATACAATGGAACACTACACAGCATTGAACAGACACGAACTGATACATAGACCAGAGCAGGGTCTCAGAGACACAGTGCTGAGTGAAAGGATCCACCAGAGTATGTCCTGTACTGCCTGATTGCAGGATGTCAGTTCAAGACCAGGCGGAGCTCCTTTGTGGTAGTGGAGGCCAGCGTAGGGGTTGCCTGGCAGGTGCAGTGGGCATGGAGGGTGCCCAGTGGAAACGTTCTGTGTCTGGATCAGGGGGTTGGTGGTTGGGGGTTAAACATATGGAAATTTGAGTTACACAGTTAAGATGTGCACCCTCGATGTAAGGTATCACTCAAAACGTAAAGGAAATACAAAGTGGCATGATGGCCCTGTCACTGCTCCATATTCGGAAACGGCTGGCTCTGGGCAGCCACTGACCCGGGGTGCTCTGACATGGGATGTTGGCCCCAGGCACTGGCTCGGTGCACTTGTTCCCTTGTAGGTTTTCAGGCCTCAGCTTCCTGGAAAGGAAGGTGTGATCCTACTGTGGTCTGTGTGGGTGGTGTCATGAAGGGCTTTACCTGGACGGTCCTCACTCTTTTATGCCTCTTGCTTCTCTTCCAGACAGACAGTCTAGCAGTGCTTCCTTGGAGACCCTGTTAGCACTTCTTCAAGCAGAAGGGGCCAAGATTGAGGAAGACACCGAGGTAAAGCCAGCCAGCCTCGGTGAAATCCTTGAGTCACTTTGGGCAGTCAGTGGGTCCACTGTCTCCAGGGACCAGGAGTGCTGCACTGCCGCAGTCAGGAGGTGGTGCCAGCGGGAAGCCTGGGCTGTGGGCTGGGGAAGGTGCCAGGCAGGGGTCCAGGGAGCGCAGGGGGAGTGAGGGCAGGGCTGAGGGAGGGCCAAGAGAGGGCATGCGTGCCACCCTGTGAACCCCAGCCCCTGGGGCCAGTGGCAAATTACCACGTGCCGTGGTTTGTGGGTGAGCTGGGGGCTACAGAGCCTCTGGGACAGGTCCAGCTGTGCACTAGAGCCTTGAGCCTCGCCAGGTGATAAGGAAACAAGTCAAGGTCGAATGTTGCGCAGTTGTTGCAGGCTGGGCCAGCAGGATCTTGCCAAGATAGGGCTGGGTTTGATGAACTGTGAGGCCTTGCAGGGGGCCTGGTGGGCACAAGCGTTTCTGTCCTGCTGACCCACCCAGGGCGAGTCTGTCAGCCAGGGTGTGGCTGGGTGAAGGCAAGTGGGTGTTGGACTCCAGTGGGCTGAAGAGAGGCCTGGGACCCAGGGGTCAGGGCCCTCGCCCAAAGGCCAGCTCTGCCTGTCGCTGGTGGTGGTG
Organism: Cheracebus regulus; assembly: GCA_963574635.1. Taxonomy (NCBI): domain Eukaryota; kingdom Metazoa; phylum Chordata; class Mammalia; order Primates; family Pitheciidae; genus Cheracebus; species Cheracebus regulus. The sequence continues at coordinate 17,962 of CAUYQU010004519.1, forward strand.
TGTGCAGCAGGAATGCCCTCCACTCCACCTGGTGGCAGCTCGTGCTGAGGTCAGCCTGAGCCCATGACCTCTGGGATCTGGAGTGGGAGTGGGGCCCTCTGGGTGGTTAGAGGGAGGGGTGGTGGTGGGAGCAGCTGGGCGTTGCCTGTTCTTGTGCCTAGACATGAAGAGAACATCCTCCCCATTTGGCTGTTGCTGTAACCAGGTTTCTGCCTTTTTCAGAACATGGCAGAGAAGTTTCTGGATGGAGAGCTTCCTCTGGATTCCTTCATTGATGTCTATCAGAGCAAACGGAAACTGGCCCACATGCGACGGGTGAAAATTGAGAAGCTCCAGGAGATGGTGCTGAAGGGGCAGAGACTCCCGCAGGCCTTGGCTGCGTTGCCGCCCAGGCTGCCCGAGCAGGCACCTTCTGCCCCCCTTCCCTACTGTGCCCCAGAGGCCAGTGGGCCCCCCGCTGTTGCGCCTCGGCGCATCCCCCCACCACCACCCCTGGTGCCTGCAGTTCGCCTAGCCACCCCGTTCACCGCGGCCATGGCCTCAGGACAGGCCGTGCCATACCCAGGATTACAGTGTCCGCCCCTGCCCCCCCGCGTGGGGCTCCCCACTCAGCAAGGATTCTCTGGGCAGTTCGTGTCCCCATATCCACCAGCTCTCCCCCAGAGACCCCCGCCACGGCTGCCTCCGCACCAGCCGGGCTTCATCCTCCAGTGAGCGCCGGCGCCGTCCTTCCTGGGAGACTCCCTCCGCCTGCTGTGTCGCGCTCTGCAGACTGGAGGGAGGCTGGAGGTCTGCTCTGTGCTGAGGGCTCCAGGGCCCTGGGCCAGCGTGTCCATCTGGTTTTAGAACTGTAGGTCAGTGGTGAGTAGTAGAAGCCCAGGTTTTGGGCACCGAGGCCGTTGTGTGTGCCGGGTCGCTGCCTGACACCCGCGCGTCACATTGGTTTGCATTCTCCGTGTAATGTCCAAGTATCTTAGTGTTGACGAACTCATGTTTGGGAAGAAACAAAGCCTCTTCCCCCATTCCCTTTTAGAATCGTGGTCCTCCCATTGCAGCTTTATTTAATGAGCATGGTTCATGATACTTATTTTATTTTCAAAAAACAGTCGTGTGTGTCTCACCCAGTGGCCGCTGCAGCCCTGGTGAGGGTGGGTGGGCGCCGGCCAGCCTGGAAGAGTGCTGTGGCCGGGCTGCAACCTGCAGCTGCGTTGTTGCTCACTGAATCTGCTTGGGGAGAGGTCATCACAGTCACTGCCTGACCTGGCTGCTGCTCTTGCTTCAGAGCCACAAGCAAAGTTTGCACTGGGCCCACTGCCGAGTCCAGAAGCCGGAGAACGGCCTCCAGTGTGGGAGGGGACCGCACGGGCGGGACTTTGCACAGCAAATCGTGTCCCCAGCTGCTTCTCTCTCTCCTGCCTCGAGCCGGCCCCGAAGGTTTCTATGAAGAAATAATCCCCCAATATTTTTACTACATGTGTGATTTTCCTGTTTTATATTGAAAAAGAAAACTTTTTTGACACTCCCAAGACCATTCAGGGAAATTTTATAAAAAAATTCAAATATTGTCTTGAGCAGATTGAAATGCAGATGAAGCGGATGCAATTTCCTACCCTCGGGTGTCCGTGCTGTGCCTTAGTTCCCCAGGTGCCAGGACTCACACCTGCTAGGGGCTGGGTGGGGCCCCCGGTGGCTCTGCTTTCTCTGAAGGGCTTGTCCAAGTTCATTGCCCTGTTACATGTGGTCAGGACGTCCAACTGCCTTGTCCCAGGCTACCCTTAGCCAGTGTCTTCTGCCCCTGGCTGGCTAGTAGCTGGGCCTCAGGGCGGGTGGTGTTAGGGATTTGGAGAAAGCCCACCCCATGGGATTGAGGGGCAGGGCTGTGCTCCAACCACCTGGACCTGCTCTTCTCCCCACCCCCGTGGAAACTCATCTTCACGTGCCACGTGTGCTGAAGGCCCAGGGCCCAGCAGGGGGCAGCAGCACCTGTTGACAGAAAAGGCCCAGGTGCTTACCCGTGGACCTTCTGGGTCGCCCCTCCCCTGTCACTTGTCAGGCATCTAGGGCCCTGACATGTGCCTAGCCACCAGGGTGACAAGGCAGAACTGAAGCGGGGTCTGTCCCAGTGGGCCACAGGCCAGGCCACTGCCTTTTGTTCTCAATGACTGTACATTCCTGCTCTCGGACTTGAACTCTACTGTAACCGTTTTCTTAAAGGAAATGAAGTTGTACAGGATGATTCACTGCCATGCCAGTCAGGCAGGCTTGCCATGTTCTGTGAATCTCCAGTGAGCGGTGCCACCCGCCCCCATACCTCCGCCACCAGCCGCTGTCAGGGATGCCACAGCCCAGCCACGGTCGCAGCCAAATGCGTTGCGAAGGGGCCCCTGGCTGGGCTCGCCATTGCTGTTCAGGGCCGTGTCCGGTGCTGTGGCTGTAAAGCTGTAGGACCCTTTTTAATAAATAGAGAATTATTAATAACAGGCCTGTCACTTGTTTACTTGGGGATGTGGATATTCGTGATGTGTGGTTCTGAAACATCAGTGATCAAACTTCCAGCAGGGAAGCTGGCTAGGATGTCTGTGTTTGAAGCTGAAAACTTCAAAATGTCTGCCTGTCCAGGATCCCTGGCTCAAAGGCAGGGCCCCTTACCATCTTGGTTTGTCACCAGAGTCTCATAAACAGCAGTGATGGACAGAAAGCCTGTCCTGTGCATAAGAGAGCATGTCTTCAGGATCATAGCCACTGTCCAAGCAGGGGACTGAGGGAGACCTCAGGGCTCAGGCTGTGCCTGCGCTTTGTCCTTGAGGTTGCCACCATGTGCTGTGTGAATGGTGTAAGTTCATTAAGATGTTCTGTGGTGGGTTTTAGTGAGGAAATCAGGGGCTCTGACATTTTGCTTCGGGGTCTTGCCAGCAGGTGTTTTAAGAAGGCAGTTGCCTCGGCCCACTCCAAAGCCCAGTGGGTGCTGCTTCCTTCTCTAGGCTGAGGTGGGGATCCTGCCAGCCCTGCCTCCTTGGAGAGCTACAGAACTGTGCCCTGTGCTCTCTGTCCCAGCTGAGCTGTGTGCCTGTGTCTATGTGTCCACCGTGTGCCCCCCCCCGCCCCAGCTGGGCTGTGTGCCTACTGCCCCTGCTGAGCTGTGTCTGTGTCGCTGTGTGCCTGCCGCCCCAGCCAAGGTGCATGTCCACGTCCCTTAGTGCCCCTTGCCCCTGCTGAGCTGCATGTCTGTGTCCCTGTGTGCCCACCGTCCCGGCTATGTGCCTGCGTCGCTGTGTGCCCACGCCCGTGTGTCCGCTGCCCTGGCCGAGCTGCGTGCCTGCGTCTATGTGTGCCTGTGTCTTCACCACCGCAGCTGAGCTGTGTATCTGGGTCACAATGCCCCATGAGGGACTTCAGGAACTGAGATGAGTGCAAGCTCACCCGTTGCCATCTCTAAAAGCTGCCATTCCTTGCTTATCATTGTCTATGAGGATGTGCAGCAGAAATTTCTGTGGTTTTTCTGTGAGGAAGAGGGAAGCATTTCCCAAGAAGCCTGTTTGCCTTAAAGGAAAAGTGATAGTTTTTTTCCTGTTGGCTGCCAGGAAGCTTACAGCCAAATCTGTTGTCCACTCGTGAGGATGCTGGACTTCGTGTGGCTCATGAACCTTGCCTTGTGGGAGCCTTTCCTCCCGCTGTGTGGCCCATTCACAAGGATGACCAGGGAGGGGCAGTGGTGGGTCCAAGAGGGCAGGGGAGCAAGACCAGACCCCAGGCTCCTGCTTTCTAGCCTGGCATGTGTGAGGCGGCCTCTCCAGTTAAAGGTTTCAACTGGGCGCAGTGACCTGTAATCCCAACACTTGGCGGATCACTTGAGGTCAGGAGTTTGAGACCAGCCTGGCCAACATGGCAAAACTGTATTTCTACTAAAAATATAAAACAAAAATTAGCCAGGCGTAGTGGCACACACCTGTAATCCCAGCTATTTGGGAGGCTGAGGGAGAATCGCTTGAACCTGGGAAGAGGTTGCAGTGAGTCAACGCCACTATACTCCCACCTGGGCAACAGAGTGAGACTATCTCCTCCGCCAAAAAAAAAAGGTTTGGTCATTGAGGACTCAAGAATGATCAGTCAAGTGTCGTCAGTGCCTGCGGACTTTCACTGGTCTGTATCTAGGGGAGAATCAGTTCTTTTAGTGTTTCCTGAAGCCATCGCACTATATAAACAAGACCCAGGAACAGCGTCTGTCTCAGCCCTCATGGTCAGTTTGCAAAGCCCTTTCACAGATACAGTCCTCGCCAGTTGGCACGGCACCCCTGGCTACACAGCCCCAGCCAGAATGCCTCACTTCATCCTCCAGGAGACCTGGGCACAGGTGGGAGGCTCGTCCGAGGCCATCCAGGAGCCAGCCAAGGGGCCTTTTCTCTCCCCTGACCTTCCCTGTCCTTTCTCCATAAATGCCAGTCATCTCGGCAGGAGGTGGGACAAGGTGAGCCCACCCACCTCAGCCTTCCCTCTGGCATGTGCTCCTGCAGAAAGTGGGTGATCGAGTGAGGCTGCCACACAGCCAGGGACTAAACGCCCTTACAGTTTTCTGGTAAGTGGAAAGGCTGTGTATGGCCATGGCTCAAGTCCAGGCCAGCTGGCAGTCAGGGTCCCCACCTTAACTTAGGAACTGTCAACTAAGGCATGGTCTCAGACACGCTGAAGGGGGGTCAGCAACTGCTGGGAGCCCCAGGGAGGCTGTGGGCATCGAGGCTGCGAATGGAGGTGGCCTCTGTGGAGGCAGCTAGCTCTTGACCTCCTGTGTAAAAAGGAGGGCCTCGACGCCGTAACTCTCCCAGCGCTGGAAGGCAGACACGCGCAGCCAGTGACAGCCGTGCTGAGTCTTTCTGCAGTCTCTAGTGCTCTAGTCTTAAACGCACACGATGGGGTCCCCAGCCCAGCACCTGGCTAGGGCCTGACAAGGGAACACGTGTCCCTGGAGGAATGAAGAGCCAGGCACAGCCCCTCCCTCTGGGGCCTCAGTGACAACAAAGTGCATTTTATTGCCAACAGAACACTTCAACAGGAGGAAAGGCTAACACAAAGCCCAGGGGCTGGTCTTTCTGGCTCATTTTTGCTCCTCCTGACCTTGGCCGGTATTTGGTAGCCTTTCCAGAGCACAGGGCGAATGGCTAAAGGGCTGGGGAGCAGGAGGGCATGGCAGCTGCTGGTCTGCCTCCCAGCCTGGTCCCACCCCTCCTGCCACTCCCCTCGGGCTCAAGGGACACACATTTGTTCGAATCCAATGGGCAGGCAAAGCTCGCTCTAGCTGCTGGGTCCCCTCCCTGAGGGCCCTGGTCCAGCAGCTGGGTTTCTGGCTGAGCTGGAGGGCCTAGGGCCAAGGTCCCACTCTCCGGAGGGCTGGAAACCACCCCCCAAGGTGGGCAGTGGGGCACAGCCAGAACGGAGGAATGGAAAACAGGAAGTGGGGGTGGCTGCAGATTCCAGCAGGAAATGGAACTCCAGGAGCTTCCATTCTGTGATGGGGGCTCCCATCACAGAAGCCTGAGGGCCAGGCCTGAGGAGTAATGGGTGACATTCCTCCAGCCCACCCAGAGCCTGGTCTGCAGAGGCCTTGCAGCTGGAGGGCCTGGTGGAATCAGAGCCCAAGAAGGCCACAGGCAGGATGGCGGACCCCAGTCCCGTCAGCCGGCACGGGCTGTGCACCTTCCGTCCATCCACGACCTCAGGCTCTTAGTCCAGAAGGCAGGGAGCCCCGCGCTGGCCCAGTTTCCCAGTGTGCTGACTAGAAACGTAGGAAGAAGAGCTCTAGCTCAGAATATTAAAAACACTCTCTATTTCCTGAAGAGTTGAGGCTCAGGCCTACTGGGTCCTGGTTGTACCCCAAAGTTCCTTCTGCAGATGATACCCAGAGACGTCCAGAAGCACCACCCACATGGCCCAGGCCCTGCAGGCTCAGTAAGGGCCAGGGGCCTTGAGGATGCTGACCTGGGCAGTGGGGTGGGAGGCGTGGACCCCGGGTGGAGGGCGAGGCCCCTCGGCCCTGTCGGCAGCTGCAGAGGCCCAGGCCTGTCCACCAGCCACCCTGCTGAACCCCTGGGGGGGCCTAGTAGTTCACGAGTTGAGCTGAGTAGATGCCATCCTTTTTGTCAAGCTGCAGGAGTCAAAGGTAGGGGGCTCAGTGGTGACAGCCAGGCTCCCGGAGCCCCACTTCTCCCTCCCTGCATGCTGTGTCACCAGGGCTTATCAGTGGTTCCTGACTTCTCCAGGGATGTGTACCATGTGACCCTTTGGGGCCAGGGATGACACTCCCCTCCAGGAACCCCCCACCCCCACCCCAGTGCTCACAGCACCTGGTGATCCTGTCTGGGGGCCACGCTGGGTTTCTGGGCCAGGGGCGGTTTCTTGGTGGCTACACTTCGGGGGGCAGTGCTGGGCCGGCTGGCCGCCTCCTCTCCAGGGCTGCCCACTGCCCCAGCCAGCACGTAGTGTTGCTTCCGCAGCTCCCCCAGCCGCATGCGTTCAGCCTCCAGCGTCTTCTCCAGCTCCAGGACACGCACCTGCAGCCCCATGGCCTTGTCAGCCCAGCCCAGTGCAGTCTCCCCACGAAGCCCTTCACCCAAGGGATGAGCTCAGAGGTCATGGGGCAGCTGTGGGGACCTACCTGGGTCTCCATCTCCTGCTTCTTCAGCTTGATGAGGGACAGGCCAGAGAAGTCCATGGTGTCTGTGGCCAGAGGGCAAGTAGGTGAACACCTGGGTATTCAGCCTCAGGAACCGGCGGCTCCCCTCGGCGCCTGGCACTCACCTCTGTCCTCAATCTGTTCCTGGCCTGACTTGGTGGAGGCCACCACGTTGGCAGCCTTCTCATTGACCATGCGGGAGCATTCCTGTAGGCGGCTCAGGTGGGGACTGTTCTTGTCGGCCTTCACCTGAGGGGTGAGGGGTCAGGGTGGGCCCAGTTCTCCCAGCCCAGGGCAGTAGCAGCCCTGGGCTTGGCAGCCACAGCCAGCAGTTAAGGAGCCCCAGGCCAAGCCAGGCCCAGAGCCCAGTGTGTCACTGTTGGTGCACAGGCTCACCTTGGAGGCCGCCACCAGTTGGGCTGTGCTGGCCGCGATCTCATGGGAGCAGACGATGAGCTCCTCATACTTGCCCGTGTGAAGCACCACCTTGTCAGCCGCCTCCCTGAGGGGCGAGGGCCAGTCAGGGCCGAGGTCTCTGACCCCATGGACAGTTGGAGCCACCCCACATTCCCTCTACTCCCAGCACCGTGCTGACCCAAAAACTGCTCCCATTGGCAGAAAGCAGCCCCGCCCCCCCACACCCCCACCCAGGCCCCAGGCCCCAGGCCCAGGGCAACCTACACCAGCTGTGTGGCTCCCCAGCCCACAGCCTTGGAAGCAGAGATGAGGCCTTCAGTCCAGCGCGAATTCTTGGCGTAAAATTCCTGTTGCGTGGCTGCCCCCTAGTGGCGACAAGAGAACAGGGCAGGATGTGCCAATCATGGACACTGAAGGTGGAAAAGGGTCCCCAGGGGCCCTTCTCCCCTTACTCTGGTCATTGAGGCCTCCCTGTGGTAGGGGGTGGGGGTCTCATGCCCAGGTGGGCCTGGGCTGGGGGTCAGGCCCCTCGTGGACTGTGCCCAGCTGCCGGCGGACCCCTTACCCTGCCACTCTCCACGATCTCCTTCTGCAGGCTGGTGGATGTCATCACCAGAAGCCGGATGGCCTACCGAGACCAAGACAGCAGTGAGTGGTGGCCCTCCAGGTACAGAGCCCACCCCAGGGTTGCAGCCCCCTCACCTTCATCAGGTCTGTGCAGGAGTTGAGGATCCTGGGGGAGGCAGAGGAGAGAAGGGGAGACTTGGCTGCTGTTCGGCAGGGCGGCCCACACGACACCAGGGCGGGCCTGGCCAGTGGGGCTCAGCAGGTGGGGAGGGCGTGTCTACTCTGAGCCAGGCCTTCCTTTCCCGTGAGTGGAACAGTTGGGGGCAGAACCTCAGGGGCCATGGGGAGCCCGCCTCAGGCTGGGCCTGGGAGATGAAAGGGGGCTCACCTCTCATTCACCTCCAGCTTCACTCCTGAGCTGGCATGGCGTGCCTGGTTCATCATGTCCTGCACCCAATGACAGAGCTGTGAGCTGGCTGGGAAGAGGGGACTGTGGTCCCGGGAAAGCCAGGGCTGCCTCCAGCCCTCTCAGCTCTCCTGCCTGGAGGCTGAGAGCAGGAGTGGGTGCAGCCTGTACCCAGCCCAGTTGGGGCCAGAAGCCCCCAGATCTCCACAGGAAGGAAGGGAGTCCCTGGATCCCGTGCTCACCTCGATCCTCCGCACGGCATCTTCTATGGCTGCAGATGTGGCCGCCATCTCCTTGTCCACCATGGCCCCCAGCTCCTCCTGCCGCACATCTAGGCTCTTGGGTTTCAGTTCCTGCAGAGGATGGGAGTCAGACAGGGCCTGGGATGGAGGTTGGGGGCCAGAGGGATGGAGGAGGGTGCATGATCCCCACCCTGTGTCCTGAGACTGCAGGCTCCATGCACAAACACCTGTGCAGCCCAACCCAGAGGTGGGTGCAGAGGTCAGAGGCAGGCCCAAGCCCCCCAAACCCACACTCAGCTGCACTTCACCTGGCCCAGCTGCAGGATGCCCTGCAGGGGAGTCCGCACCAGGCTGGCCTGGATGTGCCGCAGAGCTTGCTGGTCCTGCAGCTGGCCCATGAGCTCCAAAGCCTGGGCCCCACACTCCCTGCAGGTGTCTATCAGACCTGGGGTGGGAAAGGGCTGTAAGCAGAGCCCCCCACACAGGCCCCACAAAGACCCCATGGGAGACAAGCCAGTGAGGCAGCCAGAACCTGCCATCCCGGGACCCACTTACGGTCAGCAGGGTCACTGGGGGCCAGATGGGAGGTGGCACCGCCATTGACGATGGTGTCCGCAGCCAGGTGGGAGAAGCGGGTCAGGGCTGCTACCAGGGCGGAGGCGTCTGTGCAGAAGGGTGGGGCCAAGGTTGGGGGAGGACGACACTGAGACCCTAGCACTGGGACCATCGTGGCCGGCCAGCTGTCCCAGGAGGAGGAAAGGAGGGCTTGGCCAGACAACATCCAGAAGGCAGTGGCAACCACACGGCAGTGTGTGTGGTCCTGGGCCCTCCGGTGCCCTGCCAGCTGCAGACACATGGTGGCCCCAGCCCCAGAGACAAAAGCCTGTTTGCCCACAGGGCAGGGCTGGGTTCCTAGGTGGGAGCGGGCAGGGAACATCTGCTTGGCTTCCTGGAGAGGTGCCTGCTGTCTGTAAACCTCCCGAAAAGCAAGAGGTGGACATGGGTGCTGGAACTGGGACACAGACCCCGCCCTGCCCCGGCTGCACTCACCCGCCAAGGAGGTCAGGTACTGGGCGTGGCCCTCTTCCAGGGCACTCACGGCATCCAAGGCCTCCTGGGCCCTGCTTACCAGGTAGTCTGCAAGTACAGGGAGGGGTAAGGCCCCTGCAGCCTGCTGCTCAGGACCGGGGAACAGGAAGGAGGCAGGGCCCCCCCATCTACCTGGGGAGCTGGTGCAGCGCAGGTATAGGGGGTCATCCAGCTTGCTCACAGCGTCCCGCAGGATGCCCGCAGCCTCGGCAGCAGTGCCCCGCAGCACTGCAAACTGGTCGTCCAGTAGCCTCTGCCGCAGCCCCTGCTCCTGAGACTCCTGGCAATGGGGGTGAAGAGGGCAGCTTAGAGACACTCCCAAGACCAGGGATGTGCCCCAGCCCTGGACTGACCCACGGCAGCCAGTTGGGGCCCAGCTGAGACCCTCACTGGGTGCGGGGTGGGGGGAAGTGGAGATTTCTAGAGAGAGGCCTCCCAGGGTGGACAGCTCAATAATAAAACGATAACACAATTAAATCATGGGCTCAAGGATCTCAAAGACATTTCTCCAAAGATACACAAATGGCCAGTGAGCTTGTGAAAAGATATGTAGCACTGTAACACCCTTTGCCATCAGGGAAACACCTATCAAAACCACGAGAAACCACACCCGCTAGGATGGCTAAAATAAAAAGACAGTAATAAGCATTAGCAAGGATGTGGAGAAACTGGAAGATTCACGCATTGCTGGTGGAAGGTAAAATGGTGCAGCCACTGTGGAAAACAGCCTGGCAGTTCCTCAACAACAGAGTCACCATGACACCCAGTGGGTCCACTGGGTTCCACACACATTAGCTATCTACCCAAAAGTGACAGCTAATGTTCTCACAGAAACCTGTGCTCAAACGCCCACAACATCCAGAAAGTGGAAGCAACCCAAATGTCCACCAAGTGATGAGCAGATAAACACCATGTGGTCTGTTCACCAGTAGAGTATAGTTCAACCACAAAAGGAATGAGGTGCTGACACCAGCTACAATGTGGGGACCCTTGAAAACATGCTGCATCAAAGAAGCCAGACACAAAAGGATGCATGGTGTATGATCCCCTTTATATGAAATCTCCAGAACAGGCAGAATGGAGACACTGCTGGCTGCCAGCAGTGAACTCAGCGGTGCTGCGCCTGGGGAGGCCGTACCTTCTCCGCCAGCCGGCCCCGCAGCTCGCCCTGCTCCCGGGAGCTGCGCTGCTGCTCCTGGCTGAGCGCTGCCTCTGTCTCATGCACCAGGCTCTGGGCCGCCAGCAGATCTGCCTCCCGCTGCTGCACAGCCCCACTCAGCGCCGCCTTCTCTGCACTCAGTGTGTCCAGCCGTGAGCTCAGCTCCGACTGGCTCTGTGGATGGACATGGACACCGGGCATGTGAACAGGGCTCCCAGGCCACATCCACCCTGCCCCGATGCTTACAGACTGGGCGTTGGGGGTTAGTGACCACTCCCATCAGGCTCAGGGCTCCCTGAGGACCAGGTAGGTCCTATCTCCCACGTAGCCCTTGGGCCTGGGTGAGGGCTGCATCCCAGGACCAGTGAGTGGCACCCAGGTATGGCCCGTTCATGGGAAAGGGGACCTGACTTCTGCCCAGGACTGGCCCCAGAGTCCCACCCCCAACATCAAAGCCAGAAGTACCTGCTGTGTGTGGCTCAGGGCCTCCTGCACGTGGGCCAGCTCCCTGGCCTTGGCCTCCAGATCCCTCTTGAGCTTCTCCAGCTGGTCGCTCTGCTCCTCCAGCTGGGACAGGACAGCATGTCACTGGGGCAGTGGGCTGGGGATGCCAGGGCGGGGCCCTGTGCCACAGGGGACATACCTTCAACTCTGACTCCCGCTTCACCTGCTCCACCTGGAAGGCCAGCTGCTCCTTCACCCGCGCCACCTCCTCCTGGCTCTGCTGCGTCACCGTCAGCTGCTTGGCCGTGTCTGCGTTCTGCACGGGCAGGGGAAGGGCTCATGCTCTGCCACCATCCGGAGAGGCCCTGCCACTGGTCGCGATGGAGGACAGGCTGAGCCTACCTTCCTGAGCAGCTCCGCATGCACGTGGACCAGCTCACTGTGCTTCTCCTTCAGCTTGTTGTAGCGCACCTCTGTGGCACTGGCCTTCCCTATGGGCAAAAGGAGAGACAGTGACGCCCAGTGTGGGGTGGCCAGGGCTAGGGATGCACCCTTGGCCCCCTGTGGCCGAGGCCCCACACACTCTCAGCCTCCTCGCGCAGGCCCTGGCTCCGCTCGCCCTCCAGCTGGGCAGCCCTCAGCTGGGTCAGCTCGTGGCGGAGCTGCTCATTGTCCACCAGGGCCTTCTGCTTCTGCTTCCGCTGCTCCTCCAGTTCGCCCTCCAGTGCGTTCACCTGGCCTTTCAGCTGCGAGATGTACCGCTGGGCCTGTGGGAGGAGGGGTGATGTGGGGTCCTGCCTAGGCTGGGAGGGTCCCGGGCCCCACTCAACCCCACCCCCGGCACCTCCAGCTTGATCTTCTCCAGCTCAGAACGGAGCGTTTCCACTTCTCTCTTCAAGCTCTCAATCTGGAGGTCCCTGGGGACAGAGGTCCTGGGGTTTAAGTTAAGTCAACCAGAAAACTCAACAGACCCGGGCACAGGAACTTGTCGTCTCCTCAGTGGCCACTCAGGATTTTGGTACCTCATGGGTTCACGTTCCCCACCCCTGGCCTTTCCAGACCAAAAGGTCCAAGTTCAGCTCAGCCAAGGCCAGTTGCAGCCACCCCTAGCCCAGTCGGCTCTTTCGGCCCTCACCTGTCATCCTTCACGGAGCCATTGGGAGGTCCAAACGTCTGATCGAAGAGGTCAGCCACCACCTGCCACAGCAAAACACGGTGACCCCTGCCCCACTCACCTGTGTCCTCCAGGCTGGGCAGTGGGCAAGGGGAGGGCTGGGGGAGACAGGCGGCTTACCACTGGCTCCCCTGCAGGGGGCCCCGTGCTGATCTCAATGAGATTCTCCGGCTCCTCATCCTCCGGGGCCTCTTCAGGGATCACCACCACCGGCTTGATATGCTCGGCCAGGGCTGAGGCCCGCAGGAAGTTAGGGGGTCCCTGCAGGCAGCAGGTAGGACCTGTTCAGCTGTCCCCCATCAGGAAGCTCTCCTTCTGCCATCTCCAGAGCCTGTGTGGGGCCCAGAGACCGGCGGTGGCAGCCTAGGGGCCCTCTGGAGGGAGGTACCTCAGGCAGCCGGGGGATTTGGATGAGCCGCTTGAAGTACAGCATGTCGGAGGCTCTGCGGAAGAAGTTCCTGAGGCTGCAGCGGAAAGATGGTGGGAACTTCAGGGAGGGGCCGCAGAGCCTCTCCGCCGCTGGCCTCAATCGTGGCCCTACCCCAGGCAATACCTGTGAAACTGCTCATGGAACCGGTCCCTGTGGCCTTGCAGGGTGTCCGCAGGGAGACCTGGAGAGTGGTACAAGTGTAACAGGACTTCTCTGCACACTGCTCAGGGGCTCACCTGCCCTGCCTTGTTCCTCTGCATGCTACAAAGTATCCTAGATCGGGGATCACCGAGACGGGGCCAGGCCCGGTCTCTCATCGGGAGGGGGAGACTTGTGAGAGACCCTGTGGGAGGGCTCAGTTCAGACAGAGCTAGAGAAGGAAACAGAATGAAGGGACGGTTGTACGGCCGCATCTCACCTGACCCACACCCAGCTTCAGGAGGCACTAGAAGGCGGTTTTCACCAAACACATTTGTCCTGGGCTGACACACAGTGGTTCTCAAAATGTGGTTGAGGAACGAGACCCTTTCAAGGGGTTGGGGAGATCAAAACTCTCCTGAACACCCAAGACACCTTTTGCCTTTTTGTGCTCACACCTCTGGTGCGCCTGGTGGGAGATACCCGGGAGCAGGTGGGGCCTCCATCTTGCCCAAGCCAGGCACTCAGGGTTGTAAAAATGAAAACTACGCCCCTCACTAAATTTACTTTGGTAAAATAGTGATTTTTTTCATAAAATGTATGTTATTTCTATTAATGGGTAGTGGGTTTACTACTACTATTTTTAAATGAATAAATCTCTAATTTCTCAATTTTCCTTTTGGACAGTGAATGTCTAAGCCACATAAACACAGCCACCCCGTGCCACTCACAAGAGTGTAGCTTGAACAGGAGCTTGACCGTGTAGTGGTAGAGGTGGCTGCAGTCCTGGATGACCTGGATGAGCGGGGCCAGGCGGCACTGGCCTGAGGACATCTGGGATACAGCAATAGCCGTGTTGAGCTGCCGGAAAACTGTGCAGAAGAAGGGTGGGAGGAAGAGCGTGAGCCCTTGGGAGCCGAGCAACCTGGCTGAGGTGGTCCAGCCTCGAAACAGGGCCCTCAGCCAGCGCCCACACACCAGTGTGCCCCCTGCCTCCAAGACAGGAGCCTCATGTGCTGGTGGCTGCCCCAGGTCCAGACAAGATGCTCCCATGAAGGGGGTCAAGGGCAACAGCAAGGTCAGGGCAAAGGAGCTCCAGCCTAGGTCAGCAGGGGCTTCCAGACAAGGTGCCCGACTGACAAGGGTGACGGGCAGCTTCATGCCCATGGGCCTCAAACCTGTGCTGAATGTTAGAGCAGGAAGGAGGCTCACGATGGAGTACCCCAAATGCCTCACTTTGCAGATGTGGGAACAGGCAGGTCTTCTTCCAGATCACAGGGCAGTGGGGTCAGGGCTTGGCTCTGCAAACCTCAAGTGACCCTGAAACCTCGCTTGCCCTTGGGACCCCCTTCCCCTGCTCTTGACAATGGGGCCTTGTATCAGAACTACCAAGTGGAAGGGACAAAGGACAAACATGAGGCTGCCTCCTCCTTGGCTGGCAGCTTCTCTGGGGCAGAGAGCAGAATGACAAAGAGCAGACAGCCAGCCAGCACGGGAGAGCGGCCAGGCGGCCCCCGCTGCACAGACCTGTGCCCTGTCCCCTCGGGTCCTGCTCTCGCCTTGCCTGTGGTGGGACCACTTGCAAATCTCTGCAGTGACAGGAGAGAGCCTGGGTGGGGAGGGGCAAGAAGGAAGACACAAAGTGCTGCCACTTGCCTTTTAAAAAAATTAATTTTTAATGACATGTCATGCTAAGTGTGTTTTCCTTGTAAAAAATTACAGTACACATCAAGTACTGCTTTGGATCTTAAACACGTATGTACATGCTGTTCTGCAACCTGCTTATTTCACACGGCAGAATGTTTTCTAGATCTTTCCGGTCACCACAGATTCGGACACATCTCTCTCCTCACCACTGCCCTCCGTTCTCTGCTATGCACAGACAGCGAGATGCAGCCAGGCCTCCACTGAGGCAAGTTTAGGATGTTTCTGTGTCTTCGCTGTTAAGACCCTGAGGCAGGGGAAGCCCCTGCACCTGTCACCTCTGCAGATCTGGGAGTTTCTCCAGATGTTGGTACACCTTCCTTTGTGCTTCATCAAGACACCAGAGTCACCAGGTGGGAAGTGTGCCTATGAGTGTTCTCCACTCCCCTTGTGGGGGCCACTGCCTGCCCACACTGGCCTTCTCCCATGCTGAGGGTACCTGGCTCCTGCCTGGTGGCCTCTGTGCTGAAAGGCTCAGGCTCAGCACATCTCTACCAGGACACAGCCTGGTAGCTCTGTCCTGAAGCATAGCTGGGGCCACACCTTTGGACACCTGCCCCCTGCTCTCCATGTTTGATCCTGAGCAGGCTCTTCCCAGGCACAAGGGTCCAACTCTGAGCCTACCTCTCACCCACTGGAACTGAATGCCCATAAGGCTCGCCCAGCTCCAGAGGCCAGACCTGGGGATTCGGGGCGGGGGCTGCCCAAACTGCCTCTAATTCCCAGTTTCCCTCAAGGAGGCATTTGCTTCTTGCCCTCTGACGGACAGCACTGAGTCACCCATGAGCTGTTTTGAAGCTGCCACCCAGAACAATCACTTCTCTAGCCTGGAAGCTGAGCCCTCTGAGATTTCCTGTTCAGCAGCTGCAGGGTTCCTCTGCTAGGAAGTCTGACATGACTGAGAGGCTTTCTAGAGCAGAAATTTGGCAGGATGACCCAAACCACCTCTCTTCCAAGTAGGCTCTGCAGGTGGCCCAAGGCTGGGGCAGGAGCCTGGCAAGGTGGCTCCTGTGCACACCACCTCACCCTCCCCATCTTGGGGCTGATGGAGTGACGTTCACTGGGTGAAAGGGATGGTGGAACCTCTGTCCTGGACGTACCTGCTAGAGCGTGCCATGCTTTGGAGGTGCCAGGAGGCCCCATTACCTGTCCCCGGAGGTGCATGGACCCTGGGAGGAGCAGGGGCATTTCTTTTTTTTTGAGATTGAGTCTCACACTATTGCCCAGGCTGGGCACAGTGGCAAAATCTCGGCTCACTGCAACCTCTGCCTCCCAGGTTCAAGCAATTCTCCTGCCTCAGCCTCCAGAGTAGCTAGGATTACAGGTGTTGTGCCTCACCATGCCAGGCTAATTTTTGTATCTTTTTTTAGTGGAGACAAGGTTTCACCATGTTGACAAGGCTGGTCTTGAACCCCTGACCTCAAGCGATCTGCCTGCCTCGGCCTCCCAAAGTGCTGGGATTACAGATGTGAGCCACCGCCCCTGGCCAGGGGCATTTCATAGTAAGTTGGTCTGATCACTAATGTCCTCTTTCTTCTTCTCGTCCCATCTCTGGGGACTTAGCAATACACTCAGACTCCCATATCCCCACTCTGGATGGCTCACCTGATTCAGAAAGCTTCAGCTCACAATCCATGTAATCAAACATCTCCACAGTGAG
This sequence comes from Cheracebus regulus, assembly GCA_963574635.1. Taxonomy (NCBI): domain Eukaryota; kingdom Metazoa; phylum Chordata; class Mammalia; order Primates; family Pitheciidae; genus Cheracebus; species Cheracebus regulus. The sequence continues at coordinate 34,056 of CAUYQU010004519.1, forward strand.
CTGGAAGCTACAGAAGAGAAGTGGGGGAGGGATGAAAAGGGTGAGTGGGCCCGCCAACTTGTCCTGAGACCGCCCAGTGGAGAGTGGGGACAGGGACACTGCAGACACCGTGGCTCTGGTGTCAGCGTGCCTCTGCCAGGATGAAAGTCCTTCAAGTACATCCCACCCCTTTAACTTCGACCTCTGTCCCTGGGAGCATGAGCATCACCAATAAGGCCACCGCCTCATTCTTCAACCCCACTGTCCCCTGCAGACACCTGGGTGTGAAACCCGGTAGGAAGGCATGGAGAAGCCGAGGGGAAGCGCCGGGTAGCCGTGCAGTGACTCACATGTTGTTGACGTCGTTCCCAGCTGCCTTCTCCAACACCTCATCTGTCACCTCCAGGCCTGCAGGAAACTGGGGGTGCTGTGGAGAGAACCCCCACCCAGCTGCCACTGAACCAGAGGCCCCATGCTGGACCCCTGGGCCCTGCTGGCAGACCCAGGCTGTGGTCCATCTAGGTGGCAGAGGGTAGTGGAGGGGACTGGGAGGAGGGGAGCAGCCAGCCAGGATGGCAGAGACTGAGGGAGCCCAGGACTGGGGAGGCCCGTGCCCACGTCCACGGAAATGCCTCAAGTGTTCTGGGAGCTTCGGGATGCCCTGGCCTCCCTGTCTCCCCTTTAGTCACAGTCAGGACAAGAAGGTTAGTGGAAAGACTCACGGAGAGGACAGATCCCACCCTCAATGTCCCAACATGTGCCATGATGCCACAGCAGGAGAAGCCCATGGGTCCCTCAGCCCCATGACCCCCCCGAGGAAACCACCTTGAGGTGGAAGGAGATCTTGGTCAGCAGCAGCTTGGTGTAGACATTCACCAGCTGTCCATACCGGTCATGCAAATGTCCCTGTGGGAGGACAGCCAGGGTGAGGGACCACTGCTCCGGAACACATCCAAGAGTGCTGAAGGACCTGGGCATGAGAGTGACCCGCCACCAGGCACTTCTTCACTCAGCAAACATCTCCTCCCGGCCTGAAGGACCTGGGCATGAGAGTGACCCGCCACCAGGCACTTCTTCATTCAGCAAACATCTCCTCCCAGCCTCCGCTAGCCTCCCTCTGTGTCTCTAGCTTTTTCCCTTCATCTTCCTCCTTGTCATTCTTGCCAAAGAAACTCTTGTGAGAAGAGAGCTCTTTGTCCAGGGCAGCAGGCCAATTCTGAGCGGGGACGCTTTATTAAAGTGCCGGTGCTGGCAGAGGCACATCCCGACGGGTGCCTGGACACATCCTCCCTGCCCCCTCCTCCAGCCCCACGGCCCCTGAGACCAGGCCAGCTGGGCCTGCATCTGCAGATGGCACCATAGGCAATGTTTTCCTCGCTTCAAGGGACGTGAGTCAGTGCAGTGGTTCTTGGTTGGGTAACGCCTCGGTCAGGACTCCCTGTGGGTCCCCGTTCCAGGGCCTGGCCTGCTCCTGTGTCCCTGCTGCCCAGGGCAGACGAGCATCCTGCAGTGCTCCAGAGAGAATCAGGCCAAGGCCCTCTGCCCACCGGGACACCTCTAACTGCTGAGGTCTTGTAGCTCGTCCAGAACACAGGTCCCCCAGGGCTCTCAGACCTTACTGCGTCTAACAGTCATCTGGCAAGTGTGTTCAAAATGCAGACCTCCAGTCATGATTCTTTTTTTAATAACTATTTTTTTTTCTTTTTTCTTTTTCTTTTTGAGACAGAATCTCGCTCTATCGCCAGGCTGGAGTGCAGTGGCGCGATCCTGGCTCTTGTGTTTGTTTTCCAGTTTCAAGCAACTTGTGTTTGTTTTCCAGTTTCAAGCAATTCTCCTGCCTCAGCCTCCCGAGTAGCTGGGACTACAGGCACGCAGCACCACGCCCAGCTAATTTTTTGTACATTTTAATAGAGACGGGGTTTCGCCATGTTGGCCAGGACGGTCTCGATCTCTTGGCCTCGTGATCCGCCCGCATCAGCCTCCCAAAGTGCTGGGATTACAGGTGTGAGCCACTGTGCCCGGCTGGTCCTGATTCTTTAGCAGCGGGTCTGGGGGAGACTGTGCCCCACTATGGGCTCTCTAACCACCACTGAGGTGCCCGGGCTGTGGTGTTGCCACATTTCTCAACTCATGAGGACTGAAGGGCCCGGGTGACTTCAGAGCTGGAGGGCCCATGGGTTATGTGTGTGGAGCACCTTGGGCAGGCGGCGTCTCCCCAAGCAGGCCCCACTGCTGCCCCTCCCACTGTCGCCCCTGGGAAAACCCAGGCACCTGGAGGGAGCTGCCCATAGGGAACTGGACTTTGCTCGGCCCCGCATGCTCAGGAAACCCCTAAATGCCAGGCAGGGCCTGGACTGGGCTGGACCTACCCACAGGTCACCAATCTCCCGGATGTTGCTGCGGTACCGCTGGCAGTCGTGCAGCACCTGCAGCACAGGGAACAGGGGAGAGGGTAAGGGTTCAGAGCCCTAGGGTAAGGCCCTGAGACGTGTACTCCCCACCCGAGCGGGAGGAACAGCCCAGAGTTAGGGGACAGGAACAGGGCTGGAGCCTACACGTCAGCGGGACAGTGCCCCACCTCCGGGGAGTAGAGGGGACAGCTGCCACTCACATTGGGGTGCCCATCTCGAAGGACCTTGTGGAGGACATGGCAGAACTTCCAACTGAGGATGGAGCTGCTGGGCAGCGGCAGCCCGATGGCGTAGGACCAGAAAGTGAAGGCACCCTTCTCGTGGTGTGTGCCCAGGATGATGCCTGCAATGTCAAGGCCAAGTGCGGAAGCAGAGACTAGAGTGTGGGGAGCTCAGGGGCTTGGCAAACACAGCTGAGAGAGGCCAGAGCCACCCAAAGAGGGCCAGCCCCCTATCATGTGCCCATCAGCCCAGAGGTCCAGTGTCCAGCCACGGGGACAGGAGCTAGGGCAAGACAAGGAGACCTTAACCAGGCCCAATGGGGGCATTTTCTGTGATGACACAAGCCACACAGGACCCTACTTCCCGGCTCAGCGAGGGACCTTGTGACCCCGGCACAGCTGACCAAAGGCCACCTGCAGCGCCATGCTACACCCACATCCACACCTGCCTCCTGGGCCCAGGAGCTGGCCAAGGATACGCCGGGCATGCTTCTCCTTCACAGGGGCCTCCTGGGTGTTGATGGCTTTGCTGATGCTGATGGCCTGTGAGGGACACAGGAGCAGTGTTCAGAGCCCCCAGACAGCCACCCCAGGAGACACCACCCCAAGGGAGAAAAGTGTAACACCAAACAGGATTCTCCCTGGGTTCCGGGCCAGCAGAGCGATGGGGGAGGCAGGAATCCCTCAACCTAAGCCTCTGAAGGACTTCCCCGTGCCTGATTGGTACAGCTGGAACTACTGTGAACACCAAGAGCTCCAGGAGTCAGGCGACAAGGACCAAAGCTGGGCTATGACTCCAGGAGGCCACCCTGCCCAAAACATGCACGACTTAGCTCTCCTGGCAGATGCGGTGCCCTGAGCCCCAGATTGTGACTCAATGTGGCGTCTTCTGGCCCACTTTCACCTCAGGGAAAAGCGCCTGAGACTGGAGCCCCGAGCTGGGGCCCACCTGGCCTTTGCGGTACCCCACAAAGAGTCCACGTCACATCGTCCCCACGCTCTAGGCTGAGCTCTGGGCCTGTGGCCCACTGCTCCATATGCTGCCTCTCTCCTGGGTGGGGACTCGCCCTGTCAAACTGTGTCAAGCTCCTGCTGCCACCTGCAGCCCAGCCAGGGGCCGAGGAAGGCAGGAGTGGGGTCTGCAGCTGTCACCTGGAGCTGCACAAGTGAGACCCTCACATTCAACCAAGGCCAGAACCGCAGCATCCCTCCCGGCTCTACCTACCGCAGTCTCATCCCCTCCCCAACCCCCAGCTACTGCCTCCTTTTGAGAAGGCTTCCTGGACGTGACTGTGCTCTGGAGGAAGGCTCATGGTGGTAATGTCACTACCACCCGGCCCTGGCTGCATGGGCTTTCTCACGTGGGAACAGGTCTGCTAAGCCTCTGTCCCCTACCACCAATGTCTGTGGACTGAAAAGAGCTACCCAGGCCATGGGCAGGAGGGACAGGACCTCGACAGATGCAGACACCAAGACGGGACATGCAGCTCCAGGCCAGCCATTCTCCCCAGCCCCCAGCCTCAGCAAGAGCAGCTGGGCTCAAGCCACAGGCTGGTCTGAGCCCAGGCAGGCCTTGCAGGGCAGGGAGCTGGCTCACAGGGCAGTGCAGTGCTCCTGCACCTTCTCCCTGGACACCACTGTGTTCTCGCACCCAGAACTTGAGCAGTAGACATCCAATTAGGGTCTACTGTGGAATTTCCTCAGTGAGAAAAGCCAGCCCAGGGAGCTGAGGGGCCCTTCCTGGTGGGACCCTCAGATGAGGCCTGGGGGGCTGGGTCAGGCAGCCTTTGAGCTGCCCCCGGCCCCTAGCGCGGTTCTGGCCCCCTTTCATACCCCATTGGACTGGACCCTCCCAGGCAGGCATCCTGAGCCCTGCTCCCAGTAGTCGGGGAGGAGCTGCAGTCCCATCTCAAGGAACCAGGACGTGAAGAAAAGCACACAGGCTCTTGTGGGCCTGACCCTGAGGGCTGCCCAGCCACTCACCCCCAGCCCTCAGCTCCTTCCTTGAACAAACGCATCCACCAACTGTGAGAAGCCGTGGCTGTGTCACGCCCCCACCGAGGCGGAACACTTCCCATGACAGAAGCGATGATGATAAGGATCCTAAGTGCCCAGACCCTGCCAGGCACGGGACACTCACCTCCTAGCAACAGCCCAGGGAAGTGGTGATGATCCCATTTTCCTGGTGAGGAAACTGAGGCACAGAACACTTATATACTTGTCTGTACAGCTAATTAGGACAAAGGTAGGGTTCAAAGCCAGGTCTGTGTGACTGCACGACCTGTGTCCCTAGTGACTCTGAACAGCCCCCAGGCAGCTCCTTCCATGGGGAAGGGCTCCTGGGGCAGGAGACAGGGGCTGTGACTTTGCCCAGCTCATCCTCAAGCAGCCAGGCAAGCAGCTGTCTGTCACAAGCCAGGCGTGTCTGTCTCCAGGCTGTGTAACCCCATCCCCAGCTGCCGACACCTGAGCCGCCACCTGGTTCGGAAGATTCCTGGCAGGAAGGGTGGAGCCGAAGTGACGCATGCAGACCTGGTGGGAGAGGCTGTGGACACAGAGATGTGGGGTTTCTCCTGATATGAGGAAACCCCAGGATAGGGCTGAGATATGGACCCTAGGAGCAGAGAACACATTCTGGGAGAATGGGCCATCCTCTCCTCTTTGCGAGGAAAGACATAGTGAGGCCATGGTGCAGCCACCCCCGTGGCCCTAGGCTCCAGATGCCCACGCAGCAGAGCTCCAGCTCCCCGCACCTGGCACCCTCACTCTCTCCTGCAGCCACCCTGTTGAAATCTGCACCTCCTGGATTGACGGTCTCTGAGGACCAGGCGCCCTCAGACAGGGGCGTGTTTCCTTATTTATCACCCTCTCCCCTCAGCAAGCAGTCAGCAACATGAGGGGAAGATCAGCCTATGGGGCGCTGCCGAACCCCAGCTCCTCAATGGTGCCTGGCACACAAATGGCTTTCATGGCAGGAGAGAGACCCGGGAATGCAGTGTGACGGGGCGTGTCTTGGGCACACAGCATGGGGCATGGTCTGCTGCACGCCTGGGCCTCGGTGCTGCCTGCTCCCTGCACTGGCGGCAGGGGACAGGATCCGTGGCAGCACGGCCCTCCCGGGCAGGGCGCCGGCTGGCTTTGGGAACACAGCCCCGTTGTGTCTAAGGCGGGCAGATGTGTGCACCGGGTTTGGGGCACCACACAAGGAGGCACAGTGCTTGCACAGTGGGAGTCTGTGGCCGCTCTGTGGGCCTTGGCTCTGACCAGGCGGTAGCAGCTAAGCCCTGGCCCAGGAGAAGCCTGGACAGGTCCCAGTGATGTCCCACCCTCTCCCCTGCCTGCCTGCTGCTGGCCCTCCCTTGACAAAGTGGCTCTAGGGGTCTGAGGCGGCCGCAGTGGTGCGGGTGCTCGGGCTCACTCTGGTGAAATCCACACCGGGCATCCTTGACACAGCTCTGCTCTGAGGCTTACAGTCCCAAGGCAGGTCCAACTACCAGCAATACTTGGTTCTGGGTCCTGAGGTTCTCAGCATGCCATCCTCATACCTGCCAAGTTGGATGAACGTGGTTGTCCCCATTTTGAAGGTGGGGAAACTGCAGAGTGCCATGGGAGGGAGAGGGCTGCTCAGGCCCATCCCTGGGTTCTCTCCAGCCTGCATTTGTGCCCCATGCGCCAGAACAACCCCAGCAGCTCTGACACAGGCCAGAGGCTAGAGGTCAGCTGCCACAGAGATACCCCTTCAGGGGAGCGCATCCTATGAGGCATGGAAGGGATTGATCATGGACCTCAGGTCAGGGTGGAAAAGCCCAGTGCTAGAGAAAGGAAGATCATAAGGACACATGGGTCTGTCCACTACTTAGCACCCACAGCTCCCATCCACTCCCAAGAATAAGGAGCCTCACACGGAGCCTGGCAGTTTCTGCATAGCTGTGAGTGGCTGTGGGGCCAGGGCTATGCAGGGGATGCCAGAGATAATGTGCAGCACAAAAGCATGAGGAGGGGATGCAGTTCTTCCCACTGCTAGGCACACCAGGGAGGGGTATCTGGCTGGGTCAGGGGAAGTCTCTGGAGGAAGCAGGACAGAAACGATAATGGAGGGGGAGAGGGGACCAGGTGCAGTGGTGCATGCCTGTAATCCCAGCATTTTGGGAGGCTGAGGTGGGAGGATCACTTGAGCCCAGGAGTTCAAGGCCAGTCTAGCAAGACCCCATCTCTACCAAAAATAATTTAAAACTTAGCCAGGTGTAGTGGTGCACGGCCCTAGTCCCCTGATACTCGGAAGGCTGAGAATTGCTTGGGTCCAGGAGTTCCAGGCTGCAGTGAGCCATGATAGCACCACTGCACTCCAGCCTGGGTGACAGAGACCCTGTCTCTAAAAAGTACAATAAAAATAATAGGCCAGGTGTGGTGGCTCTTGCCTGTAATCCCAGCACTTTGGGAGACCAAGGCAGGTGGATTACTTGAGGCCCGGAGTTCGGAACCAGGCTGGCCAACATGGTGAAATCCCGTCTCTACTAAAAATACAAAAATTAGCCAGGTATGGTGGTGCGTGCCTGTAATCCCAGCTACTCAGGAAGCTGACGCAAAGAATCACTTGAACCCGGGATGCAGAGGCTGCAGTGAGCCGAGATCGTGCCACTGCATACCAGCCTGGATGACAGAGCAAAACTCCATCTCAAACAAAACAAAACAAAATACAAAACAAAACAAAACAATAATAGCTCCACAGCAGCCATGAGACACCCTGGGGAAGGGAGCTGGAGGGTCCACAGAGAGAGCAGAGGGGGCAGAGTGAGGTCAGCTCCTGCCTACCTCCACACACCCAGCAGCTTTTCCGGTCTGGAAAAATCCTCGGAGTCCACACCCACGCCCCAGGAGCCACCTGCTCACAACTCTCTGAGTCTGCTATTATCCTGCCCAGTGCCAGCAGCAGGAAGGGCCTGACCTTTAAGGGCAGAGAGTGGGGAAAGCTCAGGAGTACCCAGGGGCCCAGGTTGCAAGTGAGGCTCTGCAGATACACTCAGGATCGCTGGCATCGCCAAGAGGGTAAGAACATACTCTGTGCCATAAGGCCAGGAGACAGTTCTCAATAACCTATTAATAAAGTCATTTTTATTGAGCTCAGCCTTGTGCTGAGCCCTGAGCAGAGAGCACTGTTCCAGTGCTACCTCATTCATGCTCATAAGGAACCTCGGAGCAGGCGGACAAGGGAGGACACTGAGGCTGAAGGAGGTTAACCACCTGCCCAAGGTCATAAATAATAAAAATGTGGCTGAGCACATGCTGCATGCTGGGCGCTGTTCTGAGCACCTTCCATGTTAATTCAGTCCTCGCATAACCCTCCAGTGTTAAACCTGCAGCAGGAGGGAGGCCCGACCAGCTGCCCGAGGACCCCCAGCTACTAAGACTGGGCAGGACCCATGGCAGTCTGCAGGTCAGAGACGGACCCCAAGGCCCCTCCCAGGTGGCCCTGGGCCGCACGGCCTTCACAGTTCTGGGGGCAGGGGTAGGGCCAGGTGCAGGAGAAGTGTGTCAATGTAGACATCCTTATTGTCCCACCACAGGAATCCCGCTCCCCAAGGGCCTCTACATGCCTCCAAATTGGCAGAGGGCGCTGGATCAGGATTAGTTCAAATCCCAGGTAACAAAGGCCTTGGGGCCAGCAGAGCCAAGGGGCCTCTCCCCTGCCCCCATCCCTTGGGGCGAGGGCATCTGCCTCTGGGCTGTGGCCTTCAGCTCAGTCCAGTGGCCAGGGGAGCCCAAGCCCTCAGGATATACCTGCGCTGCTTCCAGGAATAGTCAGGCCAGTCATGAGCGGCCCAGAGCTGAGATTCATGGGGCGCACCCCAGCGAGCATCTCGATGAATACTGTTTCAGGAGAGGGGAGATCAGGGTGAGGCAGGTGACACTCCTGAGAGGCTCCTGGTCCAGGCCTGATGCGGACTCCAGACGGAAACAGACCTCAGGAATGGACACTGTCAGCAAAGCCAGGCAAATGAGCTGGAAGCTTCGGGCAGTGGCCACCCCACACGCCAACCCCACAGCACCCTGTGGCCCAGGAGGCTCCAGAGATGTCTGTCCACCAATTATACTGTCTCCACCTCCAACCCCTGAATACAGGGACATCCTTCCTGTTCTCTCTCCAGGCCCAAACCAACATCTGGCTGTCAGCAAATCCCCACTGGGCAAATGGAAGGGTGAACACTTGAAGGAACAAGAGCTCTTTCAAACACAAGTACTGGACGACTTCAGGGCAGTGAGTCTCTCCTTCTCCAGTTAATAATTTATCCACTAGAGCTGCATAGTAAAAGTAACTATAAAACAATTTCTATTTTTAAAATCAACCCTGAAATGAATCAGACGTAAGCCTCCTTGTGCTGTTATGACGCCTAACAGCAGCACTTGGCAGGGACGAGAACGTTCTTCAGAGAGCTGGGGCACTGGATGCTGGCAGAGTGGTGGGTTATTTTGCTTTAGCATTTCCAAAGAGTTGGGTGAAGGACAGAGAGAGCTCATTCAAGTGCATTTGCCCCCTCAAAGGCCATTGATGAGAGCAAACACAGGGTTTCTGTAGCTGAGAAGGCCAGAATACGGCCACATGCAGAGCAGAGAGGTGTACAGCTGGGTCAGCTCCGGCAGACAGGAAGTCAGGCGCAACTGCTCCGCTCTATTTCACCTGTATCTCCCCTCACTCACACTCAGGCCTGCTTGGTCCTGGCCTCTCTGTCATTTCACCATTTAGGAAAGCTCTGAAGGGGGGCATGAGAGCCCAGCTTCCCCAGGACACTGGTTACAATGTTGTAGCCTGACGCCCTGCCACCTCTGCCCCAGGCTGTGTGGGTAACACCCAGGTGTAGGAGGACTGTTCCTGCATCACCCCTCTGCCAGGCTGGCTCTGGAAGTGACAGGCAGCCAGCTCATGCAGTTTTGTTCTGGGCCCTGGTGACATCACTCCACAAACCCGTCTGTCCCAAAAGCCAGGGGGCTGAGTCACCCCCAGGGAGACGAACCTACTGCAGTTTGAGGATCATGTTTATTTTAGCAAGAGAAAAAATAATCCTGCCCTAACTAAACTTTTCTCCAGGGTTCAGTCACTCCTTAGAATGGATGGCCATGAGCCGTTCAGGCCTCACCAAGAGGACAACATCAAAGAAGGGAGACCACCGGCCCCTGGGCATCTACTCATTCAGCCACTTACGAAGCCCAGCCTGAGGACTCCAGGGTAGGTGGCCTGGGCAGGTCGAGCAGTTGCTCAGGGAGCTCGGCAAGGTGGTGACACATTCCTACTTCTCAGGCAAGCCTGGTCTACACATGTGCCCACCCCACGTCTGTCTGCTTCGTCCCGCTCTGCTGGGCCAGCCACAGCGTGTCAGGGCAGATGGGGAAGCAGTGCAAATAATGTCATAAGGACTGGGCAGCACAGTGAGGCTTGGGCAGGAGGACGGCAGCTGGTGGCTGCACAGAGGAGGTAATATTCAAGCATCGCAGATTACCAAGTGGGGCGGGTGGCGGGTAAGGGTGTCGCCGACAGAGCAGCCAAGGCATCTCAGGTTAGCCGGCCGGGTGTCCCTGTCCCTCGGCCAAGCAGGCCTGGACTCCACTCAGAGGCTTTCCACTTTAAGCTGCTGGGATCCAGTGGCCAGCTAGGTTTCATTCACGAATGACCAGTGCAGCGCTGCTGGGAGGCTGGAGTCCGGGCCAGGTCAGAGAAGGGGCCTTGTTTGTGCCTGTCCCTATTCAGAAGGGCAAGTAGTTCTGCCAGGCAAGGCCACTGCTGGCTCTGCACACACCTCCTGGGGCTGTCACCCCCCAGAATATCCTCCCATCCTGGAGAGCCTTTGTGATGTGGCACCTTTGGGCTCACTCTTCCAGGGAAGGACTGTTCCCCACCTGGCTGAGTCCCCCAAGTCCTGTGCAGATCACTTCTCTCCCCAACTGCCCCAGCACACAAGGCTCCTGCTTGCAGCTAATCTAAGGACACTGGGCAGAGTCCAACAGGGAGCTTGTTTCTCTTTCAGCCCAGCCTGCTCTTCTGAACACAACAAATGGCATTCACTACAAATGGCATTCACTACACGCCAGGCACTATGAATGCCTGAAAATCTTTACAACCGCTCCAGGAAGTATGTACTATTATTGCCCCCATTTTGTAGATATGGAAACTGAGGCAGAGTTGTAAACGGACAGAGCCAAGAGCTGAACCTGGCGCCTTGCTCTTGACTGCCCTGCCATTGCACACATGGCTGCAGTTCGCATCTCTCCACCTCTTGGATGGGACAGAGATGACTCGGACCTTCCTGGAGCATACCCCAAAGTTACAGGTACAGGCCAACTGATAAGACAGCAAGCGGCCTTCGTGAATGTGTCATGGGTGTCAAAGTACATCAGAGACAGGGTGGGGAGGTCAAGGATGGGCAGTCCCTTCAAACCCCAACCTGGACCAAGAAGCAGCTCCGCCAGGGAGATGTACAGCTCAGCGGTCAGAAAGCCAGCGGCCTGCTGGGCATCACGAGGGCATTGCCGTGTGGGCTGACGGGGGGGAACCGAGCAGAGGATGTCACAGCACGAGACAGAAGTGCACATGCTCAGAAAGAACCAGCTCACTGCCCATGCCATACTGCGGGCAAATCACTCCTAGACACCTAGATGTTGCCCTTTTCTACAAACTGCCAGGTGATTCTAACACTTGCATTGTCCGGAACAGCAGCCGCTGGCTAGTGGGGCTGTGAGTATTGGAAAGGTGAGTCCAGACTGAGATGAGCTGTTTGAGTGTCCAGTACACACCTATTTCAAAGATTTAGTAGGAGAAAAAGAATGTAAATTATCCCATTCACATTTTTTTTTTTTGAGATGGAGTCTTGCTGTGTCACCCAGGCTGGAGTGTAGTGGCGAAATCTTGGCTCACTGCAACTTCTGCCTCCTGGGTTCAAGCGATTCTTCTGCCTCAGCCTCCCAAGTAGCTGGGACCACAGGTGCATGCCACCACACCCGGCTAACTTTTTTTGTGTATTTTTAGTAGAGACAGGGTTTCACCATGTTAGTCAAGATGGTCTCAATCTCCTGACCTTGTGATCCACCTGCTCGGCCTCTCAAAGTGCTGAGATTACAGGCATGAGCCACCGCACCCAGCCCCCATTCATCATTTTTATTTTGATTACATGTTCAAAGGGTTATATTTTGGATATACTGGGTTAAATAAAATATGCAATTATAGTTAATTTCACCTGTTTCTGTTGACTTTTCTAGTAGTTACTACATAGTCGAAAAGTACACACGTGGCTTGCCTCTGGTTCCTACTGGGCAGCCCTGTTCTACTGTGCGCCGGGGCTGAGAAGCACCAGATGTCAATAAATGTTAATATTTACAGGATTTTGTTTTCATGGGGGATGCTGAGCATGTATCTCACCGACCCAGAAAACTGGATCTATGAACTGTTTCCACATATTGCTCCCCAGACAATCTGTGTCCCATGGGAACCCCTCATACTTGGGTAGTTTTATGTCTACAATTAATGCTCACCCACCAGGCTTGACTCACTGAGCAGTGGCCAGAGGCCTTGCAATGTAGTAAAGAGTTTCTCTCATCTTAACCGGAGAGGAATCTTCTGGGCTTGATCTCCATCCTCTGGCTTGCAGGGGAAACTGAGGCCCAGTGAAGCAGAAGGGTTCATAGATCAGGAAAAGGCAAGACTCATCATGAGCATTTCCAGAACTCCTGCATTCTTCTCCATAATAGCGTCAAAGATGCTTTCTTCTCTAGATTTTAAACTTTACAGCAGGGGAGGGAAGGGAGAAAGATGGGTGGCCGAGTATCTGCTGAACCCCTGCTATGCCCTAGTGCTGTTTCATGTTTACATACTGGATGTGTCAGTTCCTTATGGCTGCCATAACAAATCACCATAAACTCAGTGGCTTACAACAGCACAAATCTATCATCTCCCAGTTCTAGAGGTCAGAAGTCTAAAACAGGTCTCACAGGACTATAAGCAAAGTGTCAGAAAGGCTGTGTTTCATCCTGGAGATTCGAAGGAAGAATCCATTTCCTCGCCTTTTCCAAGTTATAGAGGACGCCCATACTCCTTGGCTGGTGGCTCCTTTCCAGCAGCGGGCAGTGGAGTCTTCCTCACGCTGCCTCATTCCCATCTCCTTTCCTGCCTCCCTCATCCACATTTAAAGACCTTTGTGATTACACTGAGCCCACCTGGTACCGGAGGCGAACTGCCCCCATCTCAAGGACCATCTCAGCTGATGAGAAACCCTGATTCCATCTGCAACAGCTTACTAAGTCATTAACATGTTCACAGGTTCCAGCTACCACATAGTCTCTCTCTTATACCTTACACCAGCCCTATAAGATAGGTGAAACGACCCATATTTTTTTTTCAGACAAGTTCACAGATTTATGAGTTAATCTGCAACTTACCCAGGGAGACAAGCTAGTGCCTAGGTCTACCTGCCTACTAGTGCCTTTATGATACCACACCCTCTTTTTAAATGATACAGTCAGTTTTCAGGTTCCAAATACAGGCATGCTGCATTTTGTAGTATTCTGTATTCAGAATACAACAGCAACAAGACAATAAAGTTTGTCACCTCCGTTTTAAAAAGGGTTTTTCTTTACCAAAGAAAGTCATGGGGAAGAAAAGCATACACTGGTTTTCTGGACACTCCCCTGGGATTATACACACATACCACGAAACAACCACAGGCACCAGCTCCCAGCAGGCACATGATGGCCTCCCTTCAAACTCCTGAGTGCTAACCTCTCAGACATTTGCAAACAGGGTGTGTCCTGTCAAAAAAGCTCACACGAAAGCAATTCTCTTCCTCCTGACCAGGGAGCCCAGGGTAGGAAAGGAGGCTGGCAGGCTAGTGAAGATTTAAATTCTAAGGCAGCCTAGTGCTCCTGCACAGCACACAGTGCTGTGGTCAATGCAAGACAGGCAGCATATTACAAAGGAAGCCAGGTCCCTGGACTGCATGTGCTATTTTCTGTCCCGAAGGAGACACGGAAGTAGCAACCTCAGCTCTCCAGGTCCTTTTCCACCACGGGGCCTGGCTGCGGGCTCACTCGATTATTTCTGGGAATGATCTAATTAAATATTAACCACGTACAAAACCTCATTCTTACATTCCTCAGTAAGTCACTGTGAAGATGAGCAAACCCAGACAAGGAACACAAACTCCATCTTTCCAGAAAAGGGACCCTGGAATGGGTGAGATTCACCCATTACAAAGTTATTCATTGTAAGTGATCCTCTAAGCCTTTGAGAAAAGCCCAGAGCAAAATAAAACAATCCACCTTCGGCCAGGCACCGTGGCTCATGCCTATAATCCCAACACTTTGGCAGAGGTAAGGCAGGTGGATTGCCTGAGGTCAGGAGTTCAAGACCAGCCTGGCCAACATGGTGAAATAACATCTCTACTAAAAATACAAAAATTAGCTGGCCGTGGTGGCGCGTGCCTGTAGTCCCAGCTACTTGGGAGGCTGAGGCAGGAGAATCGCTTGAACCCAGGAAGCAGAGGTTTCAGTGAGCCAAGATCACGCCACTATCCTCTAGTCTGGCAACAGAGCGAGCCTCCGTCTCCAAAAACAACAACAACAAAAAGATAAAAATTAGCCAGGTGTGGCTGGGCGTGGTGGCTCACGCCTGTAATCCAAGCACTTTGGAGGCCAAGGCGGGTGGATCACTTGAGGTCAGGAATTCAAGACCAGCCTGACCAACATGGTGAAACCCCGTCTTTAAAAAAAATAAAAAATAAAAAATAAATTAGGTGTGGTGGCGCATGCTTGTAGTTCCAGCCATTGGGGAGGTTGAGGCAGGAGAATCACTTGAACCCAGGAGATGCAGGTTGCGGTGAGCCGAGATCATGCCACTGCACTCTAGCCTGGTGACAGAGCGAGACTCTGTCTCCAAAAATAATAAAACCACACACAAAAAGGGGAAATTAACCAGGTGTGGTGGCACATGCTTTGTAGTTCTAGCCACTCTGGAGGCTGAGGCAGGAGAATTGCTTGAACCTGGGAGGCGGAGGTTGCGGTGAGCCGAGATTGCACCATTACACTCCAACCTTGGGAACAAGAGTGAAACTCTAAAAAAAAAAAAAAAAAAAAAAAAAAAAGAAAGAAAGAAAAGCCAGTGAAGAAGCCTGTGAATGTGGTAGGAGGAGAAATGGTAGAATAGTGTCGAGAGAAAGCCTGAAAGAAAGATTTTATTTCAAAGAGGTGATAGTAAAGATTTTTAAATGCTGTGAAGAGAACAAGTAGGCT
>CAUYQU010004520.1:0-81820 GCA_963574635.1 Cheracebus regulus
TTTGTTATTTTCATCCCCTATTCCTTCCTGTCTCCATTGTTAAGCACAATTAGTGGCATAAAAGAGGTTTTTAATACCCATTTTTAGACTGCATTCTAGCCTGGGCAATAAAACAAGAATCCCATTCTCTCTCCCTCTTTCTCTTCCTCTTTCTTTCTCTCGTTCATTTCTTTTTTCTTCATTTTGCTGTTTCTTTCTTTCTCCTTTTCTCTCTTTTTCTAAAAAAAAAAAAAAGACAAGTTATTGGAATAATCAACTAGTTCAATTACATTTCATTTAACAAGATGCTGAAAACGAGTTGTGCGGATTTGATGAGCAGGCATGGGAAATGGAACACCGTACGTGTGACAGTATACATAAACTCATATGTAAAAATATGTACCTTTAGTTTAATTGAAAACATGATAATTATAAATAATACATACAGTAATTGAGAAAGAAACTATGGAAGTTCTCTAGTTTACTAGGAAATAACAGATAAAGCAGGTATTTTATAAAATACTCCAGAGGTTTGACTTTGGATTATTTCAATGGTTTTTGTTTAGATAATAAGAATCTTAGTGTTAACCCTTAACTCCAACTGTATCCTATAGGCAATTAATCTACATCCTTTATAAGCACCAGCTAAGATAAACATTAAAAAAAATCAGCACACTAAGGTTTTACCACGCCTCCCTTCTCATACACAAAATCGATTAAATGTGACAGCACAAACACTTCACCAGTGAATTAAGAATTAGCTGTCTGTGTTTCTAGAATTTATTAAACAGAACAAAGTTTGGCCAAGGGTAGAGATTACTTCATTTGAAGTTCAAAGAGCTGAGTTTGAACTCTTTTTCTGGAATTTATAACCTTGGCAAATGAATGAGCTTCAGTTTCTTCATCATTAATTAGAGGCAAGAATATCTGTATTGTCTTGTTTTATGTAAAATACATTATAATATTAAGTATGATAAAAGTAATTTATCTATCCTTGTAAATATGCCACTTTAAAATGCATCCCCTAAATAGTTAGAAGTAGGAGAGCCTAAGGAGACCTGGGCGAGTCTGACCTCTCACGTTACATCACGTTTGCTTTACCTGTACAACTGGCCTCCTTTGGGTTTCCAATCAGACTCTGAGACTGGTTGCTTCCCCAGGACAGGGCGTTTGGCAATGTCTTCTGATTCTTAAACTGTCTCCTCCATCTTCCTTGAGCACCTGATACACTAACCTTTCTTGGGATACTTCTTGTTAAGCAGCCCCAAAGCATTCTTACTGGGTGGAATTGATTTGTTTGCCTTAAGTTCTAGCTCCAGAAGGTTAAATATCAAACAGCATTCATAAATTAATATGTAAATATATCTGATAACATTCACAGTGAATTTTCCTTAATAGTATCCTGTAGTCTTTAAGAGAGAGGACTCTAGATTCAGACTCTCCAGGTCCAGATCCTGGATCCATGACTAATTATCAATGTTGGTGAAGCTTTTTGTGACTAATTGTGCTCTTCTGTAAAACATAAATATCAAATATAAAGAAAAAGATGTGATTATTTTTAAAAGTAGAAACAAAAGTACAATCTAAAATAAAGAAATTTTGGAAGAATGCTGAGTATATATGAGATCACAAGGAGCTCGTAGGAAATGCTGCATTTTAATACATACATGGTTCATGACATGACTGAACATTTTATTTGAGTCTAATATCTTTTTGTCACTGAAATACTGAGAAGTCATCTATTTCTTAGGTGTCTCAGGGAAAAGGCATTGAATTATGTTATTTTTATTTTGTTTTAAATTGAAGTTATTACTTCTTTTATTAGAGCTTCTGTTACTTAGCCTAGATCAGATGACTACAACTTGTCACTCATTACTTTGAAATAACAATCACTATTTTAAAAAGCTTTTGAGAAAAAACAGGTTGAAGATGGACACATATATTTCCATTTCTATATCTTATCTATCATCTATCTAATCTATCTACTCTTTCTATAGACATAAAATAATTTTTACTCACATGTAATAACCTTGCTATTTATTCAGCCTACATAACATTTATAATTCCTGGCATATAATTGAAGAATACACTTACAAAATCCACATATTTTACTTTTGCAAAACACCAATATTTTCTTTACAAGTTCATTTCTGCATGCAAACTATTTGCCAGTCATGATATATTTCTTCTTTTTTAAAATTTAAGGTGTAATTGAAATACAGTCAAATTCAACTGTTTTAGTTTAATTTTTGTGTTTTGATAGAGTTTGCCAGAATTTTGACAATCATGTAACCATACTATAATCAAAATATAGAACATTTCCATCAAACCAGAAATTTCATTTGTACCTTTTCAAGTGATTCCACTATATATATTTTGGTATTACATTGTGGTTTTAATTTGCATTTCCCTAGTGACTAATGATGTTGAATATGTTTTAATGTATTTCTACCCATTTTTTTTATTGTGTAGCTTATTTTCTGCTTATGGGCATTCAATAGTTCTTTATGAATTCTTAATGCAAGTCCTTCATCAGATATGTTTTCTGCTAATATTGTCTCTAATCTGTGCCTTCTCTGTGCATTTTCTTTACAGTGTCATTATCATTTTAAAAATAAATATATAATTTTTCCTAGTTTGAATTGTTTTGTTGTGTTCTATATCAAAAATCTTTACCTGCTCATGGTCACAAAATATTTTGTGTGTTTTTTACTTTAAAAGTTTTGCAGATATAGCTATTACATTTAGGTTTATAAAACAGTTTGTGTGAACTTTTGTATAATATACAAGGTAGGCATTGATGTTAATTTTTTGTCGTATGGATATTTAATTCTGTCAGCACCTTTTGTTGAAAACACTATTCTTCATTGAACTGGTTTTGGCCTTGGTAAAAGTCAATTGACTATATATGTCTGGGTCTATTTTTGGACACCTATTTTGTTATATTGATTGATATATCTACATTTTATTTATTCATAACTTCTATCACTGCAAGTTTGTCATAAGTTTTGAAATCAAGGAAAATTTGTTTTCCATTTTTCAAAATCATTTGAACTGTTTTAGCTCATTTGCCTTTTCAAATAAATTTCACAACCAACTTTGTCTATATATAAAAATATATTCTGCTGGAATTTGTATAGAAATTGGGATAAATATATAGATCAGTTTGTGAAAATATTCATGTTAATAATATTGAGTCTTCCAATTTCTGAATATAGTATATCTTTATTTAAATATTTTATGATTCTTTCATCAGTATTTTGAAGATTTTAGCTCTTGACCATGTTTTATTGAACTTATAACTATTTCATTTCATTTTATTATTATATATATATATATTATTGCACTTTTGGTTCTGGGGTACATGTGCATATCATGCAGAATTGTTGCATAGGTATATACATGGCAACGTGGTTTGCTGCCTCCATCCCCCCGTCACCTATATCTGGCATTTCTCCCCATGTTATCCCTCCTCAACCTCCTACCCTACACTGTCCCTCCCCTGTTCCCCTCCAACAGACCCCAGTGTGTCATGCTCCTCTCCCTGTGTCCATGTGTTCTCATTGTTCAACACCCGCCTATGAGTGAGAACATGCAGTGTTTGTTTTTCTGTTCTTGTTTCAGTTTGCTGAGAATGATGGTTTCCAGATTCATCTATGTCCCTACGAAGGACACAAACTCATCGTTTTTTATGGCTGCCTAGTATTCCACAGTGTATATGTGCCACATAGCATGGTGTATATGTGCTATCACTGATGGGCATTTGGATTGGTAGAAATTCCATTTGACCCAGCAATTCCATTATTGGGTATATATCCAAAGGATTATAAATCCTTCTATTATAAAGACACATGCACATGTATGTTCATTGTGGCACTGTTTACAATAGCAAAGACCTGGAACCAACACAAATGCCTATTTTATTTTTTAAATGCTATTATAAATGATACTTTTCCTTTTATATTACCTTATAATTTTTTATCACAGGTATATAGAATTATTATTGATTTTTACATATTGGCTTCACATCATGTGCCATTGCTACAATTCATTTGTTACTTCAAGTAACTCTTTTTCAGATTCTTGAAGATTTTTCAATGTGAAATATCATGAGGTTTGAAAAGACAGCTTTTAGTGTTTCTTTCCATTCTAAGTGCCTTTTATTTACTATTCTGAGGTTATTGTATTGGGGAAGCTCTCCAATACAATGTTAAATAAGAGTGGAGAAGAAGAACATTCTTTTATTTCTATTTGAAAATCATGTTCTCCCCTCCATCCTACCTCATTCAGTCCAGCTACGTATTTATCAATTGTTTCAAAGAATTGGCTTTGAGTTAAATTGATCTCATTCTTTGTGCTACTGTTGCCATAAATTTTACTTTTACATATGCTGTAAAGATACAATTTATTGGTACTATCTTTGCTTCATCTGCTCAGATGTATTTTAGAGCAACAAAAAGGGGAAAAGTACACTTTATGGCTTTTTTAATGCATATTTTCCTTCTGTCTGAAAAACTTACTGTAACATATCTTGTAGTGCAGGTCTATTGCTAATATCCTGTCTTTTTTCTCACCTTTAATTCTCTTTCAGTTTTGAATGATGTTCTTGCTGGCTGTGAAGTTCTGGGCTGACTTATTCTTAACATTTCAATGATGCTGGTCCGTCATATTTTGGATTGGACATTTTTCTGATATGTAGACATCTATAATTCTTATCTTTATCCTCCTGGATATAGTACGTCCTTTTTCTCTGGCAACCTTAATCTTTGACTTTCAGCACTTTTAATGTCATGTGTCAATGTGTCAAGATTCTTGTTTGTTTGTCGAGGTAAATAATCTTTATGCTTGAAAAGTATACTTTTATTCCTTTTCCCATAGGCCCTTCCTCTCTCCTACCTTGCTTCTCTCTCTCTCTCCCTATCTTTTTTTCCCTCTCTCTCTTTTGAAGCCTTTAGTCTGGGGGTTGAGCCAATCCATTTAGAACCTGAGCTGGGGTTGTTCATCTTGTTGTTATTGATTCTCATGTTGCCCTCAGTGTGGCACAAACTTCAAATTCCTCCAGTGTGTTTAGGGTGAGGACAGGTTTGCCAGACTTTTTCCTCAATGTCTTCTCATCATCTGATTTAGATCTTTCCTTTGTGCCTGCATCTCAAAGGTCTCTCTGTGAGCTTTGATTCTCCTGTGGTGGTGGATTCCTATTACTTCTTAATGTTTGCTCCTCTGGATATGGGTATGGGAAGGTGAAGGGTGTTCTGTTTTATTAAGTCGCAGCCTAAGTGTTTGGCAAGGGTTGTGTTGCTGGGTCTTGGGTGTGGCTTGTTCTCGGCGATCCTGCATGTCTTGTGCCACTAGGAGACAGCTAATGATTTGGACCCCAGAGATTTTCTTATTCCTGCCCCAGAGATGGGGGTTTCTTTGATCATCTAGGGAATCCTTTTTAGTTCTCTTCCAAGACCAGCTGGAATGAATCTTTCCTGAATTCCGAAGGAGACAGGTTTTACTGCTCTTTTCTCCGGTGACTTGTGACTGTTTTCTTCTAGGGAAGATGAAGAGGGGTGGGACTTTGTGTCTTTCCCCAAGCTGTTCTGTGCCCTTAATCCAGGCCTGTGTCATGAAAGACAATCTTGGCTCTCTCCTGGGTGCCTTGTGAGGCCCATGGAGAGCCCACATGTGGGCATGAATTCCCATTTATCTGTGGCTCCGAGGGCTTCATATTTTCTTGGTAGCCCAGTCAGTCATTAAGAGTTTGCTAAAAACTAATACAGGAACAGAAAACCAAACACTGAATGTTCTCACTCATAAGTGGGAGTTGAACAATGAGAACACATGGACACAGGGAGGGGAACATCACAGTCAGTGGGTGGGGGTGGGGTGGGGGAGGGATAGCATTAGGAGAAATACCTAATGTAGATGGTGGGGTGATGGATGCAGCAAACCACCGTAGCACGTGTATACCTATGTAACAAACCTGAACTTTCTACACATGTACCCCAGAACTTAAAGTATAATAATAATAATACAAAAAAAAGAGTTTGCTAAAAACTTTAGCTGACTTCCTACCAGCCCAGATATATCCAGCATCTACTTCAGAGATAAAAATATTTGTGTCTTATGCCTCCTACCTGGTACCAGTTTGTCCTCAGATTTCAGGTTAGTGCTCTGCAACCTCAGCTCACCTAAGAATTCAAGAAAAGTTAATAGTTTACAAATTATTTTGCTATTTTTGTTGTAGATATAAAGTTGTGTGGTGCAATACTTTTACCAAATGTTTGTGATGGAAGTGGAAGAACTGAAATCTGTGAGCCCTGAAATTTGTATTTCTTTACTGATACATGAATGGAACTATTACTTTCCTTTGAAGCAATATGATTATTGCTGAATTTGGCAGAACACATATCATTCAAGGTTTCAGTGCAGTTTGAGTCAAAAACATTTGTATGCTTTATAAAGTTTTGTCCAGTGGAAGTACTTAATATATTAGGGAATGAATTTAACTTAAAGTAAAATACATTTCCACAAGTTTTCCATCTGTACATAATTTATTAAATTTCAATTCAAATCTCTGATGGCAGACTCTGAATTCAATGTGGAAGTCTGATTTAATAATCATATAAATTAAGTCCACATTTAAAAGAAATAATGCTGAAATTCTTATCTTCCAATTGCAAACTAAGAAATGGGAAATCTTTTTGTGCTATGGAAATGTGGTACTATGAAATGTCAAAACAGTTAACTATAAAAAAAGTTTGTTACAATAATTGTATATCTTTTAAGTAATTATACACTTTGATTATCCATGAGATCTTTAATATCAGTCTAACTTTTCTTTAACTTTTGTAAATATAAGATTAAATATGTAGTAATATATACCTTTTTCTGTTCCTCAGTGGATTATCTTGTACATTTTGTTCTGAAGAATATTTTTCTGTATAATTTACTTCTATAAATGAAGTCTATACACAAAGCATTTAATGTTAACATGGTTAACATTAAATATTTTGTTAACCATGTTTTAAAATGACTCAGGATGGCTTATGTTAATTATGGCTTAAAATAACTCAGTATTTTCATATTCCCGCCAGCTTATGTCCCTCAAGTTGATAAGTTAGATAATAAAATGTTAACCGAAGAAAGATCTTTGATTTAACCTTAGTAACCTTTTTTTAATAGACTTGACTGCTTGTTTAAAACTGTCAAACTGTTTGTGGATCTTGGCTGTGTCATTTACCAGGCGTGCTGTCCATCTCAACTTTGCCTCACCCATGTATTTTACAAAAGCAAATGTCAAATGTCTATTTTCAGTAAAGAGATTGTTAAAATGGTTTTCAAGCTTAAATATCACAAACCACAAAATGCTGGATGTTTTCATTAATGTGCACATTGTAGTGTACATTTATATGTCTCATGCTTTAAAATAGAATAAAAATTTATTAAATTATGTACATGTAATTGTACTGGGAGATATGGTTTTGAAATTATGAAAATACATATTTGATAATAAATTTGATTATCATAGTGTACTGTAAGTACATAAAATTATTAATATCCCATTTTAACAACTTCAACTTAATTTTAACAAATACATAACTAGCATTTAAAATAACTCAGAAGTAACCCTAAGCTGAATAGAAAGTTTTATATGGTAAATATGATGGAAGAAAAGAAGTTCTTGGTATGAGTGCTTCTTATTTATAAACTTGGGCTAAACTTTTAAATTTATTTTATGGAATGCACTTAAATTCTTCTAGAAACTACTAAATTTTAAGCGAAAATTACTGGTACAAAGAGAAGCTATGAAGGTCCAGGCAAAAAAATTTTAACTGTTGTCTTTAAATCAATATTAAAAAAAATGCCAACATAGCTGGAGATTTCAAAGATGAATTAGAAAACTAAAAATTATGTTGTTGAATGGACTTATTTTTAAGTCTAGGAAGGCAACTGAGCCCTATTTCATTTCAAAATAGAGACATATTAAGAGCTAAATCTCCATATGCAGAGGAATAAAAGTAATGCAAATATTTCAAACATTAACTGTATAATAAATCAACATGTTTAATGGTTATTTCATGACTACATTATGGATATCTGCAAACATAATGAATACAAAAACCAAGAAAGAAGAAATTTTTGTATTAAAATATAAGAGTAGAAAAATTCAACTTCATTATAATGACATTCTTCATGTGATGGGAATGATCAGCTAATTGACCGAAACTATGTTAATAGGGGAGAAAGTCACTTTAATGAATATACAATGGTATGCAATATGAATAGAATATTGATATAAATATTTGTTCAACCTACTATCTGGAAGGCTTCAGTGCTTAAAGCTATGGAAAATATAAAGATTTTAGGTAAAATCTTTTAGAGTTTTCATGTAGCTTAGAATTTACTGTATAGCAGAGATAGAAACAAGTTGCCACATTAAAAGGCAAAATGACCTTCATTAAAAAATTGTACAAAATATAGAGGAATGAAGGAGGCATATATTTTTAATTTCAGTAAGGGAAACCAGGAAAAGCACTTCATGAGGGAGTTGCCTTCTTAAGTGTACTTCCAAGGATGAACCCACATACTTTCTACTAACAAAGAATAAGGAGAAAGATGTATTATTGAGAAGAATTAGGATGAACAAAAGCATGGAAACAACTAAAATTCTTGGAAGGAGAGGAGAAGAGGGAATGTAGATCACAATTGGAGGGGATGCCTTTGGAAGAATTAAGGAAAATTATCTCACTTTATGGAGAGAAGCCAGAAGAGATAGAAACTGATACAGGAAGGTTAGTCTAGTTGATTGAGTTTCCATCTGATGACATCTATTTTACCAATACAGTATGAAGTGAAGTCTCAGCTGAGAGGGTATAGTGGGGAGGAGAGTTTGGAACTTTGAGGAGATAGGAAGGGGTATACCATTGTTGGTTTTGTTTTGTTTTAGAATGGGAGAAGGTAAACTTAAAAAGGACATGTAGTAAGTTCTTTTGTCTAATGATGAGGGTCCATTCAAAATCTGTGGTCCTGTATCACATGGTAGAGTAAACATTTCCAGCAATCTTTACTTGCTAGTGCTAGGGTCAGATTAAAAGGCAGATATAGCTTTGCAACCAGGATTGGTGCTTTATCAGTTGATTGGACAAGGGAGAGTAAATCAAATGCTGCTTTTCAGAGCAGTGATTATGAAGATAGCCAATGAGTTCTAACTTGGTGAACAAGCAAGCAAATGCTTGGAAAGTGTGATAGAAAACATGGTGAGGCCGAGGAATTAGTAGAGGAAAGGCTCTGGTTTCAGACTGAAGGTTAAAATGACTAGTTAAATAGTGGAGTATTTGGAATTGAGATTTTTGGTGGTCATGTGGCTTTACTGGTGATGATTAAGGTCCACTATGTAATCAAAGACAAGATGACCAAAATAGGATAAAGGAAAAGGTTGTAGCAAGTGAGGTGGCCAGAGAGCCGCCATTCAAAATGTGGCATAGACTTTACATGCTGGTTTTAAAATCGCTGGAAATGACTACCATAAAAAGGGGAAGGGAAACACAGTGAGGCAGGAACTAAATTTTTCATGAATGAAGTGGAGAGTTTGTAGACATTTTGACACTGATGTATCACAACAATTTGAAGATTACAGCTAAATGGTCTGAAGTTCAAAAGAGCAGCAACACTTTGAAGGAGGTAGAAGTGCAAATGGTTTGGTAATAATGATGGGGGACATGAAGCACATGAAAATAGTAAATAATAACCTCTATCTGCAAGCAGTGTCGGTATCTGTCAGGGAGAGTGACGGTTGGGTAAGGGGAAGGAGAAAGGAGAGAAAGAAAAGTTGATAATAGGAGAAAATTTTGTAATCCCAGAGGTAGAGTTTAAGATAGATTTCTTCATGGGGAAAACATAGGAAGTGTTCATGGTAGTTTGGAAGTTGTGTAAAGTGCAGTGGGTATCAGAATTCTCAAGATAATAGATGACCCAGAGGCTGGCATATCTAGAAGAGACTGAGGCAGAAAGAGAAATAACTAATATTACATTCCTTAAAACACCACTTCCTTTTTGATCAACATAATGCTTAAAAATCATCTGAGCAGGTTCTGCTTTAGATACATGTTTAAAATTATTTATATTCAACATATATGTACACTTTACTAGCTTTTGTGGACTTTATGAATTATACATAAAATGGGCCAGACATGGTAGTTCACACCTATAATCCCAGCACTTTGGGAGGCTGAGGTGGCAGGATTGCTTGAAGCCAGAAGTAAAAAAGTCAGCTGTGGTGGTGGCATGTGCCGGCTACCAAGTAGTCCCAGCTACTCAGGTGCCTGAGGTGGAGGATCACTTGAGCCAAGGAGTTCAAGGATACAGTGAGCTATGATCATGATTATTCCACTGTATCCCAGCCTGGGTGACAGCAAGATTCTGTCACAAAATCATTAATCAATCAATCATACAAATAATGAATGAAAGGTGTTGAGAAAAAGATAATTTTTAATGAAGAAATTTAAAACAACAATTCTTTTTTTCTTTTGCACAATAAACTGAGGAATAATACTGCATTAGAGAAAGACCTTAAAATTCATCCAGAACAATGAATTATTCTTTGGGCATAGGGAATGCTCAAGGAGTGAGAGAGTCAGGCTAAAGCTCTGCAGCTGCACTAAACATCAGCAGCAAGCCAACATCGGGAAGCTCTCCTCCAGGGATGCAAATGTAACTGCAGGAAAATTTTATATTAGATCGTTCAGACAAAATATGTTTAAAGGAAATGATTTTGAATTGTCTATTATACAAATCTTCAACTTGGCTTCTCAATTAGAATAAATGTTGCTATGAGGACCAGAAATTTTTAAAAAGTAGTTAATAAATGACTTGTAAAGTGTGCTTTCTGATTTGACCTCCAGGCACCCTGAATTGAATCTCATCCTTGCCTGGACAAGTGATGTGATCAGGAGTCTAGGTTTGAACCTTGGCATTCAGTTCTCTGATGTAATAGTTGTCAGATAAGTTTTTTTTTTTTTAAAGAAGCTAAAAAAGATTGAGATGCAATGGTGAAAAATTGATTCAGAGGTGGAAGATGTAATTGTTTTCAATGTAATGCCTTCTTTCCACTTTATAGGATCTGCTGAATGTTCACATGGCTGGCTGTAAGTGCCATTCTAGACTACAGACTGTGAGAAAAAAATCTTTCTTTTCTTTGTATATTTTCTCAGGTCCCTTGGATAATTATTTTTATTACTGCTTAATCAATTAACATACATTTGATTTGGAATTTAAAAAATTAAAGACATCCTGAAAAATTAAACATCGTATAGTCACACTAGAAAGTTGTCTCACCCAGTGTCATCTCTTCTAGTGGCTGATCCTGTTCTCTCTGAAAACCACTCATCTCTGATAACAGTAGGACTGTAGATCTGAATGCAAGCCAAACCTGCCTTCCTTGAGTCAGGTCTTGGTCACAAGTGGGTCATCACTCTATCAAGGACAATCATAATTCTTCCCTAGAATTTTCACACATGATCTTAGCCAAAATGCTGAGAAGCAATCCTAGGATTTTCCAGTGCATACTTGACTTTTCTTTTCAGCAGCCAAGCTGTGTGAAGGTGAGTCTGGAGCTGCTGACGGTTGTGGATCCTGAGTTATAAAATGTTGCAATATAAAATGCACACTACATCAAGGCCAAAAACATTCAGAAACTGTGAACAATGAATGAAAATTAAGTGGTGAAATGACATGTTCTATTTGATTCTACTTATGTGAATTTCTAGACTAGAAAAACTAACTTATTTTGATCAAAAGTAGATCTGTGGTTTCTAGGAGGCTTGATTTGCAGTAAACGTGCAGAAAAGGGTTAACATAAGCAGGCAGGAGACCGATCCTTAGAAAGGCCTACTTTCAAGGTTGGTCTTGGCTGGCATCTAGAAACTTATATTTCAAGAGTTCCCACCATTCTCTGATAAGAATGATTCATTGTCTTAAACTATTTTTTCAAACAATTGATTTATCCTGAATATTTGGTTTCCTTGAAGTCTAAAATTTTTTTACAGAGTAGGCAGAGTTTGTTCTATGTCATCAACCCCAATAAAAACCACAGACTTTGAGCCTCTCATGAGCCTCCCTGTTAGACAGCTTTTCACATTGCCATCCCAAGTTGCTACTGGGTGAATTAAGATCAGCTGGTGCGACTCCAGTGGGATAAGACTCTTGGATGCTTGCACCTGGTTTCTTCCAGATATTGCTGGATGCAACTTTTCTCTGCTGATTTAGCTTTTTATCTGTTTTCTGTAATAAATCACTGCCATGACTATGCCTATATGCTGAGTTGTGGGAGGACTCATAGCAGATCATCAAAGGTGGGGATGATCTTGGGACCCTCGGTACAGCATAAAGAAACTTTGTCTCAATAGAAGTGTGATTTATGTGGCTGCATTCAATTGTCAGAATTGAGTGTGTAGTTAAGATCTGTATATCATACCCAATAAAATTATTTTGAGAAAAATAATGATCAACACATTTGTTAAAAAATACGATTATGTGCAGTGTTATTCTTTAGTTGCATGATCTGTCAAAAGAAGACCTGAAATGCCATGACACAAAGAACAGTGTTCCAAAGACAGATTATTTCATCATCTGTTGAATAAAGTACATAACCTCTGGAAGGGTCTCTGCAATTCCTCAACCCACTAAATACATGGAAATGATAACATACAAGTGGTTCTGATAGACTTTTTATTCCACTTAGCCCTATGGTTATTTATAGAAAAACTTGGCATTGCATTTGAATAAAGTATATTTTCAACTTTTTTTTTAAGGTAACAGAGGTGAGGGGTCAGGGCTTGAAAGATATAGCCTGCTTTGATTTATACCTTTTATACCAGTTTTCTAGCTGCCAGGTGATGGGAGCGTTTCATGATTTCTCAACATCTATCCCAGGCATGGCAACTCTTCAAGTGGACAGGGCCTTGTTATCATATTAAGAGCTATTTAGACTTAGTATATGAGATTCTTCTTTGCAAATTCTAAATGAAATTAAGATCAGTGAACATTCCAAGATATCTCCATCATAGTTTATTCTTCTAATAGGAATTTCAGTGAAAAAGGTTCTGTCATCAAAACCAGAAATCTTTAGTAATTCTCAGAAGTATTGATATATTAGCATGAAATGTGATTTTTCAAGATAGGGAAAAGAATTTGGTGTTTACCAGCTCTTGTTTTTCTCAGATACAGAGCCCTGTGGGGCTCTTTTTGGAATCTATGTCTTGAGGAAAAGATAACATATTACCAAAGAGAAAAACAGTTGTCTTTATTTCTAGTTAAAAAAAAATTAAAGTCTATAATAATGTAAATTTGAATGATATACTGAATTTAATAGTTACATGATAAAACTAGTATGCAAAATGAGGTATATTTTTGTACAAATTAGAAAATGAAATTAACACTATCTTTTAAAAGAAAAGCAAGCCAGTTAGGTGCCTACCTTAAAACTGAGATTTCTCATTTCATTGACTTTCATTAAGTTTAGGGTAGCAGCTGAGGTCTTGCTGATGCTCAAACCCTCTTCTTATTAGTATGTATACTTGAATGAGGAATTTTCAGGTGTCAGATGGGTTAACAGTAAGAGAATCTTTTCCTGCTGTGTTTGCTTAATTAGAGTTGGTACATCCAGATGTTATCTACTGGTATGCAAGAAGTTTCACCTAACACTGACAGAAAACATATTTTACACACGTTTTTAGCTCATGCATTTAATTTAAACTACCTCCTATAATATCTTGCCCCCCAAATTGTATGCAGAATGTTGTGTTTCATTATAAAACACTGAAAACCAAATGGAAACATCCAGAACCCAATAATTTTATATAACACACAGAAAAAAATCATTAGTCTAAAACCAACTCATCATTCACTGTACCAAAAGATGGTTGAAAGAAGTCTCATAAAAATTCAGAGTTAAGGTTGTATATTAGACAGAATAAATCTAGAGCAAAAAAAATTTTCCCCAAAAAGCATCGAAAGTCACTGAATAGTGACAGTTTTGATTAGAAATTTAAGAACCTGGAGATGTCTTACAAAGTGATGGCTATAAGCTGTCATGTCATGATGTCATATTTTTAAGTCTTACGAACTTCTGTGAGCCCATGATAAAAGGAAATGGACCACATTACTTTTAAGTAAATCACTTCTTTTATGACACAGTATGTATTTTGAGCATAGTAATATCACAAACCTATTTGAATAATCATATTTGTAAAATCCCTAGAATTTTAAAAATATATAGGTTTCACATTTTATAACTACCTCTTACAGTCCAAAAGATAAGTTTACATAAATTTTCATCCAGGCGAGAGCTGTGGATTTCCAGGGATTTGTAGAATGATTAGTTCAGTGGATTGTAATGGTCACAAAAGGGGGAAATGATGTGTAAAATAACCAAAATGTACCAATTTGGAGCTTACAGAAAACCATGCAATCTATAATACACAGATATCCTGCTTTCCATTCAATTTACTAATTCTTTCCAGAGATATGCTGCTGCCTGTGTGACACAGCTGCTGGTCTCATCTTTAAGACACTGAAATGCCTGGAACTGATGATGCAGACGCTTTGCGCACGCAATGCTTAGCTCCATTCAATAATTATGCATTGACAAGTGATTATGCAATCTAGCCATTATGAAAATTAAGCTATCTTAATGATGAGACAGATGATGGATGATTTTGGGTGACAGAATCATTATATTACTGTCTTTGTTATAACTGCCTATAGACAGACACAAATTCTTAACATGATACTCATTAGCTTTCTTTGTTCAAGCAATGAAACTTACAATATATTTGCAGTTATTTGAAATATACTGAAGCCCGTATGTGAAGGTAGACACAATCTCTCTTGGATACTCAATATGGAAATCAGATTGCACTACATTGTCTTTACTACCCCTTGGAAGTATAAATTTCGGAGTTAGTCACTGCACCAGCAAATTTACAAGATGATAACTTCCAAATAACTAAATCAAAATTCTATTCTGCCTAATTGGTACCTATGACAAATGTCAATTCACCTTTCATATGCACCATGTAGAGGATCCCACCAAAGTACAGAAGTGACATTTGTAATTACGTTATACAATATTAATTGGCTTCACTATATTACTGTGGTCACAAAAGATTTCTTCTTAAGAATGATGTACTTGAGGCCAGGTGCCATGGCTCATGCCTGTAATCCCAGCACTTTAGAAGGCCAAGGTTGGTGGATCACCTGAGGTCAGGAGTTTGAGACCAGCCTGACCAACATGGAGAAACCCCATCTCTATTAAAAACACAACATTAGCAGAGTGTGGTGGTGCATACCTCTAATCCCAACTGTGAGACAATTATCTAATATTCTGACATATGAGAAAAAGCAGTTGCAGAAAGATATGAAAGAATTAGGCAGAAATAATGGCTGAAAGTTTCTCAAATTAGGTGAGAAACATTACTATTGAAGAAGAATAAATACAGTTGTCCCTCTTTATTCATGGGGGATTAGTTTCAGAACTCCTCTGTGAATATTAAAAATCATAGATGCTTCAGTCCCTGATAAAAATGGGCAAAATATTTGCATATAACCTATGCATATCCTTCTATACAGTTTAAATCATCTCTAGATTATTTGTGATACCTAATAAAATATAAATCCTATGTAAGTAGTTTTTTTTTTAGGGAATAATTTTTTTTAAAGGCCATACATGTTCAGTGCTGATGCAATTTTTTTTTCTGAATATTTTTTATCTGTAGTTCGTTGAATCCATCAAAGTGGAACACATGGTTGGCCTACTGTACAAAGGCAGACTGTGCAAGAAAAAGCATGCTTAGGCATACCATAATCAAATTATTGAATAAATACAAAGAGAAAATATTGGAATCAACCACAAAAAATAATATACTGGGGACTTGTGATTTGAAGAAATCCAGACTTAGGAACTATAGTTACCAGAAGATGCTGCAATGGTATCATTGAAGTGCAGAAAGAAGAGAGATGTATCAATACAGAATTCTATACATGACGTATCCCTCAAGAATGAAAGCAAAATAAAGATACATTCAGCTAAATTGAAATTAAGATAACTTATTGCCATAAATGTAAGTTCCAGGAACTACATGAAATTTTAAAAGAAAAATTTTAAGATAGAGAAAAATAAAGCCTTAGAAAAAATTTGATCTCCAGAAAGAAATGAGAAACATCAGAAATAGTAAACAATGAGGGGAATATAAAACGTCCCTTTTAATTTCCTTAAAATGCATAGTACTGATCAAACTAAACTTTTACCTTATTTGTTTGTAATATACACAGCTATAATACATATGGCACTTATAACATAAAAGATAAAGATTAAATGGGCCTGTAAGTTTACAAGCTTTCTACATTTTATGTGTTGCGATAGTACTAATTCTAAGTATGTTTTGAAAAGCTAAGGATATATACTGTAATCTCTAGAGCACTAAAAAATTATTTCAAAATATATATTGCCATTTAGTTAGAACATATATTCTAAATATATATTGTAATCTCAAGCACTAAAATGTAATGTAAAACTCCAAGACACAAATCATTCTCAAATAAAAATGAGCTATTTAATAATGACCAAAAGATCAACTTGTCAATAGCAATCATAAATGTGTAAGCACCTAAAATAGAGCATTAAAAAAAATCAGCAATAAAATTGCCAGGATTAAAGCAGGAAACATATAATAAATTGGAAATTACTTAGTATACTATTAGCAAATTGAATCCAGAAATGTAAAAAAAAGTTAATACGTCATGATTAACTAACTAGGGTTTATCACAATAATGTAAGTTTGATGTAATATTTAAAAATGAATCAATGAAATTTATCTCAGGAGAATAAAGAAGAGAAACTATAACATCATTTCAATAACTGTACAAAAGCTATTTGAAAATAATTCTATACCTTTTCATGGTGAAGCTATCAGTAAACTAGAAATAGGAATAGTCTAAATGACATTAACATAAAACAGTTACTGGGGATATTAGTAAGATGGTAGCATAAGAATTCTCAGTCTTGACTCCTTTCTGTGAAAAGTAGCAACAATCCACAGAATAGAATGTCTCTTAGAAGGTTCCAATACTTGAGTACAAGCTTGAGACAACTGCAAGGTGTCTATATTTATACTTACACAAAAATATATACAATAAAAAATTTAAAATCTGATAGGAGAGATAGATTGTAATACAAAAATGGTAAGAATTTTCAACACTACACTTTGAACAATGGACAGATTATCCAGACCAAAAAGAATAATAAGAAAACATTGGAGTTGAACAATACTTTAGTACAAATAGATCTAAAAGACATATATACTTAACATGCTATTTAAATAGCAACAGTCTTCTCAAATGCATATGTAACATTCTCCTGGATAGATCACATGTTAGAACACTAAACAACCTTAAAAATCACATCACGTATCTTTTCTGACTGCAATGATATAAAACTAGAAATTCATAACATAATGAATTTTTAAAAATTCACAAATACACAGACATTAAATGATATGCTTCTGAGCAATCAATGAGTCAAAGAAATTAAAAGGGAAATTTAAAAAGATCCTGAGACAAACAAAGACAGAAACACAACATACCAAAACCTAAGGGATACAGCAAACACAGTTCAAAGAGGAAAATTTATAGCAATAAACACCCTACATCAAAAAAGAAGAAAGTTCTCAAAGAACTTATAATTACCCCTCAAGGAAATCAAAAAGGAACAAACTAAGCACAAAGTTTTCAGAAAGAAGACCAGAAATAAGTGAAACAGAGTCTAGAAAATAATACAAAATCAACAAAACAAGCTTTTTTAAAAAAAGATGCACAAAATAAACAAATCTTTAGCTAGACTAAAAAAAAAGATTCAAATATATAAAATCAGACACGAAAGAAGAGGCATTATATTTGGTCACAACAATGCAAAAGAATACAGGCGACTACTATGAACAATTAGCTGCCAACACCTTGGCAACTTAGAAGAAAAAGAACCTAACAAGAATGAATCATGAAAAACAGAAAATCGCAACAGACCAATAATGAGAAAGGAATTGAATCATTAATAAAATGCCTCCAATCAAAGTAAAATCTCAGGACCTGGTAACTTTACTTCTGAGTTCTAGCAAACATTTAAAGAACTAAGATCAATCCTTCTCAAACTCTCCCAAAAAATAAAAGAGGAGAGAATATTTTCAAACTGTTTTTATGAGGACAGCATTACCCTGATACCAAAGCCAGGTAAGGATACCACAAGAAGGTAAAATTTCAAGCCAATTTCCTTGATGAAGAAAGATGCAAACACTCTCAACAGAATACTAGCAAACCAAATTCAACAACACATTAAATGGATTATCTACCATGATCATGTTGGATTTATCCTTGGAATGCAAACATGGTTCAACATATGCAAATCAATAAATGTAACACCTCACATTAATAGAACAAAAGACAAAAAGCATATAATCATCATTATGCATCATTAGATGAAGAAAAAGAATTTCATTTATAAAATATTTTAAGTTCCAGGATACACATGCAGGACGTGCAGGTCTATTACACAGGTAAACGTGTGTCATGGTGGCTTGCTACACCTGTCAACCTATCACCTAGGTATCAAGCCCTGCATGCATTAGCTATTTATCCTGGTGTTCCCCCTCTCCCTTCTCCAACCCCAGTAGGCCCCATTCAACATCATTCTTTCATGATAAAACCTTACCAAATTGGATTTAGAGGGAATATACCTCAACACAATGAAGACCATATATGACAAGCCTGTAGTTAACGTTATACTCAATAGGGAAAAATGGAAAGCCCTTCCTCTAAGATCTGAAACAAGACAAGATGCACCACCCTTGTGACTTCTAGTTAACCTGGTAGTGAAAGTCCTTATTAGAGCAATTTTAAAAGAGAAAGAAATAAGTGGCATTTGAATAGGAAAAGAAGACATGAAGTTGTCACTGTTTGCTGACAACATGGTCTTATATTTTAAAAAACCCTAAAGTCTCCAAAAAAAATGTCAGAACTAATAAACAAATACAGTAAAATTGGAAGATACAACATAAGCACACAAAAAATCAGTAACACTTCTATATGCTAACAACGAACTCTCTGAAAAATAAATCAAGAGAACAACTCCATTTACAAGACCTACACATTGAAAAGAAAATACTTAGGAATAAACTTAGCCAAGGAAGAGAAAGGCCTGTACAATGAAAACTATAAAAAGTTGATGAACAAAACTGCAAAGCCAAATAACTAAAGATATGTCCCATGTTTATAGATTGAAAGAATATTGTTAAAATGTTCATGCTACTGAAAATTATCTACAGATTCAATGCAGTTGCTATTAAAATCCCAATGTCATTTTAGAAAGAAATGAAAAACCAATCCTACTACTCATATGGAACCACAAAACCTCCAATTAACCAAAGCAATAATGAGCAACAAGAACAAAATGGAGGCATCACAGTACCTAGTCCCAAACTGTACTGCAAAGCTATAATAATTACAACAGCATGGTACTAGCAAAAAATAAACATGTCAATCAATGGAGTAGAATACAAAAACCCAGAAATGAACTGACACATGTATAGTGAATTGATTTTTAACAAAGATTCCAAGACTATACAATGGGAACAAGATAGTCTCTTCAACAAATGCTATTAGAAAAACTAATTATCCACATGCAGAAGAATGAAATTGGAAACTTTTTTTGCACTATACACAATAATCAACTCAAAATAGATTAAATACTTAAATGTTTAAGACCAGAAACTGTAAAACTACTAGAAAAAAAACCACAGAGGAATAACTATAAAACATTGGTTTGGGCAAAAATGTTTCAGATTTGACCCCTAAGCATAAGCAACAAAGGTAAAAATGGACAAACTAAAAATCAAACTAAAAAGTTTCTGCACAGCAAAGTAAACAATTAATAGTTCTAGTGGGAGAGCGAACCTACAGATTGGGAGAAAAATGGCAAGGCAAACATTCAATAAAGGTTTAATATCCAAAATACATAAGAAACTCAAACAACTCCATAACAAGCAAACAAAAACCCAATTACAAAACAGAAGGGAACTGAGTACACATTTCTCAGAAAAACACAACTCTCCAACAGATATATGAAAAAAATGCTCAACATTGCTAATCATCAGGGAAAAGCAAATGAAAACCACAATGAGATATCTCACACCTGTTATATGACTTTATTAGCAAGATGAAAGATAACCAGTGTTGGTGAGGATATGGAGAAAAGTAATCTCAGTTAGTATAGCCATTATGGAAAACTGTGTAGAGATTGATTCTTCAAATTACAAAAAATAGCGTTACCATATGACCCAGCAATCTCACTTCTGAGTCTAAATAAACTCAAAGATTTGAAATCAGCTTGTCAGTGAGATATCTCCACTCCCATGCTCATTGCAGTATCGTAACACTACAATAGCTATATTATGGAATCGACTTAAGTGTTCACCAGCAGATGAATGTATAAAGAAAATGAGGTATGATTACAGAATGGAATACTATTAAACTTTTCAAAAGAAGAAAATTCCATCATTGTGACAAAATGGATAAAATTGGAGAATATTATGCTAAGTGAAAGAAGCCAACTACAGAAAAAAAATATTGCTCGATCTCACTTAAATGTGGAAGCTTAAACCAATTGAACTCAGAAGCAAAGAGCAGAATGGTGATTACAGAGACTGGAAGGAGGAGGGAGTAAGGAGATGGTAATTAAAGGATACACAAAGTCTCAGACAGTAAAAATAAGTTTTTTTTTAAAAGATCTATTACACTATGTGGTGAATATGAGTAATAATAGTATATTTCACATTTCAAAATTACAAAGAGAGGAATATAAAATCTCACCACAAAAGTAAGTATTTGAGGTGATGGACATATTAATTAGCTTGATTTAAGTATTCCCTAATGCGTTTATGATCGTAACATCACTTTGTACCCCATAAATGTATACAATTTAAATTATCAATTTATAATTCCAAATTATAATTTAAAAAATATCTAACATCATTAACAGTAGTGAAATACCAGGAACAAGGCAAATGTTCTTTCTCATCACTTATGTTCAATATTGTGCTAGAGGTCTTAGTCATTGCGATAAGTCAAATAAAATAGGTAAAAGTTATAATGATAGGAAAGAAAGAAGCCAAACTCCATTTTCATATGACACAATTGTTTATGTAGATATTTTTAAGGAATGCAAAATAATTATTAGAACTAATAATTTAATAAGGTTATAGGACACAAGGCTAACCTATCAAAATTCTTAAAAACATGGTTTTTATAAGCTAGCAGCAAAAATCTAAGAAAATAGAATTAAGCAGTTGCACATACAATACTTTTAGAAACATAAAATACTCAATAAATTTACAATGATGTGCATGACCTTTACAATGAAAGCAATGTAACACTACTAATATAATTTTTTTTTGAAATG
This sequence comes from Cheracebus regulus, assembly GCA_963574635.1. Lineage (NCBI taxonomy): Eukaryota > Metazoa > Chordata > Mammalia > Primates > Pitheciidae > Cheracebus > Cheracebus regulus. The sequence goes on from CAUYQU010004520.1 coordinate 21,470, forward strand.
GAGTCTCACTCTGTTGCTTAGACTGGAGTGCAGTGGCACAATCTTGGCTCACTGCAACCTCACCATCCTGGGTTCAAGCGATTCTCCTGCTTCCGCCTCCCAAGTAGCAGGGACTACAGGCACACACCACTGTGCCTGGGTTATTTCTGTATTTTTAGAGGTGGGGGATTTGACCATGTTGGCCAGCCTGGTCTTGAACTCCTGACCTCAAGTGATCCACCCACTTTAGCCTCCTAGTGTTGAGATTACAGGAGTGAGCCATTGTGCGTGGCCTCTAATAGAAATCTTTAAAAACCTGACAAAAAGATAAACTGTGTTCACAGATTGGAAGCCTCAGTATTAAGATGTAAATTGTCCACAGTTTGACTAATATATTCAATGCAATTCCATTGTAATAGCAACAGACATTTTTTGGAATATTGGGGTGTAGAGATTAATAAATTAATTCTGAAGTTAAATATGGAAATACAAAGAACCTAAATAGCCAAAGAAATATTTTAAAAAGAGACAGTTTTGAAGGGCTCATACTGTGTGACCTCACATTTATTATGAAGCTAATATAATAAAAATTGTTTTACTGACATAAAAACTGATATTCATGAAACAAAAAAAGGGAAGGGAGCTCAGAAATAGGTTAAGATATACAGATCATTATTTTCAACTTTTGTTAATGATGCTAAGGCAATTCAATGAGGGGATGAATAACTATTAACAAGTTATGCTGGATATCTATACAGAAAAACTGAATATCAAATCCTACCTTACACTATATACAAGTAATAATTGAAGATGGTTCAAAAACCTAAAAATACAAGCCAAAACTGGAATACTTTAAAATAATACCTTAGACTTTATCAAAATTATTATTATTATTATTTTCCCAACAAAATACATTATAAGGAAAATACATAGACAAGGGAAAGGAAAATTGTTGCAAATCATATATGTGACAAGGAAGTATGTCAGGTTTACAAGGAACTCTATAACACAATAAAATAAGGTAAAAAATTGAATTAAAAGAAGACATTTTCACAGATACATTATAAAAGATCTGTAAATGGAAAATAAACACATGAAAAACTATTCAACATCTTTAATCATCAAGGAACTGGAAACTAAAACAAAAATTTGATATCTACCAAAATTAGTTACATTAAAAGGAATCACAACACCAAATGTTGTTCATACTGTGGTACTACTAGATATCCTATGCATTGTTGGTTGGATTGAAAAATGGCAAAATCACTTTGGAAAAATGCCTGGCAGTTCCCTATAAATAAAAAAAAAATGTACCTACCATCTTAGGGAACTTAAAAATATATGTTCATGAAAAGTTTTGTACAGTAAGGTTCATAAGAACTTTATCAATAATAGACAAACATGGAAACATCCCAGGTATTCATCCACAGGAAAATGGATTAATTGTGGTATATTTGCACAGTGGAATAATACTGTGCAACAAAAAAGTATGAATTTCTAACACATATGACAACTTCCATGGATCTAAACAATATTCTGATGAAAATGAAAATCTTTCATGAAAGGATGTATTGTACTTATTCCATTCATTTTGCAGTTGTAGAACATGTAACTCTAATCTATAATGTAATAAATGGCCAATGGGAGTGGAGATTTATTTGGAAGAGGTGTGGGGTCCTAATGTTTTACATCCTGAGAAAAGTTTGGGTTACATAGGTTTATCAAAGCTCAATGAATGAACAATTGAGATCTTTTTCATGCCATTGGTATAGATTTTCATCCAAAGGAGAGAGAGGAGAACATCCTGTAAGATAACCAATAACAGTGAGAGGCCAATTGCCAATTGCTTTTCTGATAGTATGCAAAACATCTGACCTTCACTCCAGAACACTAGGAAAAATTTATAAAACTAGGAAAGATGATAAATTTTCCTAGTCATAAACAGCTTATAACTTACTTAATCTCTTATTCAGTTGGTCTTACACATTTATATTAATAATTGTGGCTGATACACATGTAAGATATTGTTCCTGCTTTCAATAACTCCCAGTCTATACAATAGAACCACTCACCTATTTTTCTTAGGCTAAACTTTATCCCTGACTGGCTTCCTCATTTGAACATTGCACCCTTGGATTCTCTTACAATTGAGTGCCTTTTCTGCATGTCATGTGGTCTACACCCATACCACCTATTCTGGAAATCTGATAAAGTTGGCACCCCCTGCTGGAGATACACAATTTAACTGCATGTATGGAGTGTGTCTCTGTGATTATCTCTTTGGGATTCTGTCTAGTTTGTTTCTCATCCCTTACTCCACAGCATATACTTCAGGTTGGTTGGTGGGACTTGGAAGACGGTTTTGTCACCGTCTCAGAATACAGAATAAAGACAATGTTTTTAGAAGCAAAAATTTTCTGGCATGAATATCTAAGATTGTGAAACTAGTCATACCAGTTCCTGGGCTTGATTTACACTTGATTCTACCTCTAAATCCCCATAAGAAAAGATTAGGTCACTTGGAAGGGAAAAACCCCTGCTGATTCCTTTTCAGGAGAGATCAGAATTCCTCTACTATATAACTTTCTTAAAGGGCTTCCTTGAGCTGTTTGAAGTCTCCTTAGATAATAATTCTCAGAGAGGAAAAATTAGGCTAAAGACATTTTGTTGAACTTAAATATTGGTTCTATGAGTAATGTTTCTGTGGGTGACAATTTCAGACCATCTTATTAGATTAAGAACAGATTTTAAGAATATATTAATTCTTAAAATTTTGTTTCATTGTAAATTTTTGTTAATCTTGCTCACATTAAAGGTCTAGTACATTTTCTTATTGTTTCCAGTCATTCTGAATGCTTTCTTCATCATTAGTGTAGATAAATACATGAAGAAGCAAAAATAAAATCTCCTTTATTTTTTTATAAAGCAGGAAAATAGAACAGAAAGTGTTGGCTGTTTATATAAAGAGAATAATTTATCTATTTGTAAAATGATTCTTTTCAAGAGAGGTTAGCACTTATTCCATTATTATTCCAGATCCATTTCTGGTTCAACAATTTTGGCTCAATGGGTCACACCAAAGGGCAGGACTTTTGATTCTCAAAGTCATCGCTAATCAGTATTTACCAAAAGCTCAGTTGAGAAAAACCACAATTAAGAAGATTGGACTGAAATACATCTAACTCTCCAAATCACTTAAAGTATATCCTGTATCAAATCATATTTAAGGAGGGTAATAGGACAATTTATTATTGAACTTCCTCTCCTATAATATGCATACACACATACACATCTGCTCACATGTACATATATCCAGAATTTTTGTTACTGAGTTATGATTGAATCTAAAATTATGAGTCAAATTATTCAATCTAAAATATGATTGGATCTAAAATCTAAAATTATGCTAAATTTTGATGCACTTTATCATTGACTCTATTTTGAGAATATTTAAAGGACAGCATGTCTTCATCGAACCCAATTTTTGTTGTTGTTATATATGTTAAACATGATTCTAGGCATTTGGGATTCTTCAAAGTTTATGACAAAACCTTAGTTTCCACATGGCACAGGTTTTTAAATAATCTACCTGTTTTGAGAAGAACCACTAGTTACAGCGACCATATTGTTTATTATCCAAATTGGTGCACTCTTGAGAGCTAAATGGGAAACTATTACTAATGCTGAAGTAGTAATCTTCATTGGCATATAAAATCATGTTACCTTGAGGCAATATTTAATTATAGTTAAGCAGGTCTTAAGTCAGACTGACTGCTTTAATATTTCTGTACCACTACTTAACAGATGTTTCTCCATAAGAAAGTTAAAAATCCTAGTTAATTTTTAATTTTTACCTGTAAAATTAGACAAAGGTAGTACTCAATCCTTAGTTCTGTGAAGAATGAAGGAGATGATGTGTAAAGTAGTACTATACCTGGCACATGTTAAGCATTTCATAATTGTTAGCTATGCTGATCTAAGTAGAAATCTTAGTTATATGTCAAGCAACAATTATTTTAGAGGATATTGTTCTAACAGACATTGTGAATTTGTACTGCACTCAAATTAGATATGTTCATTTGTCTTTTTAAAAAGTTTGTCTTATTCTCCCCATGGAAGTTGAATAATACCTTCATCATTTGATTACTTTTGCAATTTATCCCATAATTGACATTTTAAAAGAAAATACCTCATAAATAGGTATTTTTGGCTTTGCTTTAATATTTTTATATAGCTATATTAAACATTTCATTGTGTAAAGAGCTAATTCTGTCCATTGTGTTTTAATATATATTTGATTAATGACTGCAATCACTGAAATCACTGAATTTATACTCTTAATATCAATATTTTAGGTTATCTATAGTTTTTTAGCTACTCAAATTATGATCATGGTATGAATAATGGTAATCCTCTGTCTTTCTACCCAACTCATTCAGAATTTCTATTCTTTATTCAAATGCCACCTTCTGGGTGAGGTCTTCATATAAATAGAGTTGAGCAGAATGTCAACTCTATAACTAAAGAGACCTTGTTTATTTTTACTGCTGTATCTGTACTTCCTAGAAGAGTGCTTGGTAACTTGGATGAGCTGAATAAAATTTAAGTGGATGTTGAATAAATTGTAGATGACTTTTCTATATATTTCATGTCAAAGAACAATTTGTTATTCCCAACTGTTTGTTTTTGGAAACATAATTTTCTATATAATATGGAGAGTCAAACACTATTATTATATTTTAAAAACATACATAAAAGACAATACAATTCTCCGGAAATCAATAAGTATCATATACATGCAATAAATTCCAAATTTTACTTGTGTCTATCTGGTGTCCTATCATAACTTTTTCAACAAGAAACCCAAAATCTCTCTCTGAGTCATGAACATATACAGTTAGCTCTAATTATCCAAGATAATAATGAAGTATGTGAGTAAAATGAACTGATATTCACAAGTAATTTCCTAGTCACATTCTGACCAGTATACTAAATATTCTGGAGACCATCTCTTAACCTTTAACTAGAGATGCTGGCAGGAGGAAAAGTTTACCATCTAGCCAATCCCTTCTATCTCAGAGGAGTAAAGAAAGTATGAAAGATCTAAAGGGCATACAGGAGAAAGAGGTATAAAAAAATGCATTACTGATCCTCAGAAAATCCCTAAATAATTAAATGTGCAATTGAAAGAAAAATTCATGTCAACAAACTATGTTTTCAAGTATGTTGTATCCCTACAGTTTACCACAGACCTTAGCATTCTATTCTTTAATGTTTTCATAATTATTGTTTCTTTTCTACCTAGTTAGGTTGTAAGTACTTTGGAAACTCAACGTGTGTGTGTGTGTGTGTGTTCCTATCTTCTCTAAGAGTATACATTTGTATATAGAATTTAATATGTGATATACAATAAGGCTATAATAAATACTAAATAGGTAGATAATATATAAATAAACAAATAGATATTAAATACTAAATAAATATCCTTTTCTGTTCAGTAAACACTTAAGATTTGATAAACACGAATTAAGCTTTTATGTTATCAAGTGATAGAATTCTCTTCATTCACCCCTTTTGCTATTTTCACCTGATAGCGTTGATTCTATAGATGCCAAGAAAAAGTATCACTAGGATCCTACTCACAAGGACCTAATAACCATTATAACGTGAGTTTCAGAATGGTAAGGTCTTGAACTCTCCACAGCTTTATTCCCAGCACCTAAGTCAGTGTGCAGTACAGAATAAAATAAACCCACCTAATAAAAGAGAAATATATCAATATCTTTAAAAATATTGCATGACAAGTAAAGCAATAGAGTTACTTACACATTTAGAAAGAAAAAGTGACTACTGCTATCTTTAAAGAGAATCAGGAAAAATAACATATAAGAGAGAAAGTGGAACAAGATTTTGAAGGAATAATAAAATATATCAGCCAAAAGTGTTGGATTCATAATTTCAAAAGAGGGTCATTATAGGCATATAATTACAGAAAAATTAAATAGTAGGGTATTTTCTGCTCTTATTAATGACAAATGGTATCTTGGCATTTCTAGAATACAAGGTACAAAATGGAGAATGGTTACATTAGTTGAGCTGCATGAGCTCAGTGTAGGTTTCTTTTAGTTGGGTTTTGTTTTCATGCTAGAAAGCCACAATGTTGAACACTTTTGCATATTTTCTTCTCTTCCAAAACTCTTTTAGTTATATTACTATATTTACATTTTTATGATTTATAACATTTATCTTCTGTGTAGTATGGTAATTCTTTCAGCAATTTTTCCTAAATGTTATTTCTACACATTCTTTTGTTGAAGAATATTGTCCTTAATCATTCTTACAAAGTTACTCATAGTAACTGTATTAGTCCCTTTTCAGGCTTCTGATAAAGACATACTCAAGACTGGTCAATTTACAAAAGAAAGAGGTTTATTGGACTTACAGGTCCGCATGGCTGGGGAGGCTTCACAATCACAGTGTTAGGGAAGGAGGAGCAAGTCATATCTTACATGGATGGCAGCAGACAAAAGCGAGTTTGTGCAGGGAAACTCCCCATTTAAAACCATCAGATCTAGTTAGACTTATTCACTATCATAAGAATAACATGGGAATGACCTGCCCCCATGATTCAATTATATCCTACTGGGTACCTCCCACAACACATGGGAATTCAAGATGAGATTTGGGTGGGGACACAACCAAACCATATTATTCCACCCCTGGCCCCTCTCCAATCTCACGTCCTCACATTTCAAAACCAATCATGCCTTCCCAACAGTTCCCCAAAGTCTTAACTCATTTCAGCATTAATGCAGAAGTCCACAATCCAAAGTCCCATCTGAAGGCAAGTACCTTCTGCCTATGAGCCTGTAAAATCAAAAGCAAGTTAGTTACTTCCTAGATACAAGGAGGTACAGGCATTGGGTGAATACATCCATTCCAAATGGGATAAATTGGCCAAAACAAAGGGACTACAGGCCCCATGAAAGTCTGAAATCCCATGGGACAGCTAAATCTTAAAGCTCCAAAATGATCTCCTTTGACTCCATATTCACATCCAGGTCATGCTGATGCAAAAGGTGGGTTCCCATGGTCTTGAGCATCTCCACTTCTGTAACTGCAGGGCATAGCCTCCCTCTTGGCTACCTTTATGGGCTGGGATTGAGTGCCTGTGGCATTTCCAGGCACATGGTGCAAGCTGTCAGTGGATCTACCATTCTGGGGTCTGGAGTATGGTAGCCCTCACAGCTCCATTAGGTGGTGCCCCAGTAGGGACTTGTGTGAGCGCTCTGACCTGACATTTTCATTCCACACAGCCCTAGCAGACATTCTCCATGAGAGCCCTGCCCCTGCTGAAAACTTTCGCCTGACATCCAGGCATTCTATACATCCTTTGAAATCTGTGGGGAGGTTCCCAAATCCCAATTCTTGACTTCTGTGCACTGCAGTGGACTCAACACCATGTGAAAACTGCAAAAGCTTGAGGCTTCCACCCTCTGAAGCCACAGCCTGAGGTCTACATTGACTCCTATCAGCTATGGTTGGAATGGCTGGACACAGGACACCAAGTCTGTAGGCTGTGTGCTACAGCAAACCACTTTTTCTTCCTAGGCCTCTGGGCCTGTAATGGAGAGGCTGCCATAAAGACCTCTGATATGCCCTGGAGACATTTTCCCTATTGTCTTGCAGATTAACATCGGACTCCTCATTACTTATGCAAATTTCTGCAGCTGCCTTGAATTTCTTTTCAAAAACTGGGATTTTCCTTTCTATTGCATTGTCAGACTGCACATTTTCTGAACTTTTATGCTCTGCTTCCCTTATAAAACTGAATGCCTTTAACAGCACCCAAATTACATCTTGAATACTCTGCTGCTTAGAAATTTCTTCCACCAGATACTGTAAATCATCTCTCTCAAGTTCAAAATTCCACAAATCTCTAGGACAGAGGCACAATGGCACCAGTTTTTTTGTTAAAACATAACAAGAGTCACTTTTACTCTAGGTACCAACAAGCGCTGCATCTCCATCTCAGACCACCTAAGCCTGGATTTCTTTGTTCATATCATTATGAGAATTTTAGTCAAAGCCATTCAACAAGTCTCTAGGGAGTTACAAACTGTCCCACATTTTTCTATCTTCTTCTGAGCCCTCCAAACTGTTCCAACTTCTGTCTGTTACCCAGTTCCAAAGTCTCTTTTGGGTATCTTTTAAGCAGTGCCCTACTCTACTGGTAAGAATTTACTGTATTAGTACATTTTCATGCTGTGGATAATGACATACCCAAGGCTGGTCAATTTACAAAAGAAAGAGGTTATTGGACTTAGTTTCACATAGCTGGGGAGGCCTCACAATCATGGCAGAAGGCAAGGGGGAGAAAGTCACATCTTATGTGGATTGTGGCAGGCAAAGAGTTTGTGCAGGGAAACTCCCCTTTTTAAAACCACCAGATATCATGAGATGTATTCGCTATTATGAGAATAGCATGGGAAAGACCTGCCCCATGATTCAATTACCTTCTACTGGGTCCTTCTCACAACATTCAAGATGATATTTGAGTGGGGACACAGCCAAACCATATCAGTAATCATAGTTCCTAAGTTAATGCATGCTTTTAAAATGCTGCCTTTTCTCAAGTACTTTGATATTTTCACTCAAATGTAAAAAAAATAAAAAATTCATAATTCACATGTTTTTTTTTACTGATGTCATTGTAGATATTACTCCACTGTTACATACTATTAGATGATGGTGCACAGAGCCTGGGAGAAGCCTGGTTTTTACCCTTTGTACATTATCTAACTTTATTTCCTTTTCTTATATTGCCTTGAGATTCTTAATGATTTTTATTTTACTTTTGAAGTCTAGTGAGTAGCATAAGAGGACACTCATTATAGATAACTGTGCATCAATTTTGTGAGAGATACTGTAGTATTTTTCCTTTGTAGACTTGAATCTTTTTTTAAAGAAAGTTTCTTTGAGAAAGGCCTTCAAGATGTCTCATTAGAGGCAATTGGTACTTGCCTCTTCTACAAAGAAGAACCAAAATTCTGAGTAGATAATCACACTTTGAATATATTATTGAAGAGAGAACAATGGAGTTCAACAGAGCAATGACAGAAAACATTTAAAGCAAGGAAGAAGAGGAAAGCAAAACAGCCTGCTTTGCTGGGACCAGTGGGGAGCCTGGAGAGGTTCTACATTGTGTGGAAAGAGTGAGTGACCTTCCCAGAATCCATATTCCCACCATGGACTCCTAAACTCCTAGCTACATCAGACCCTCTAGACCTTTGTGAACCCTGAGACTAAGATAGGGAGTTGACTAGACGTTACATGAAGGCATTGCTCCAGTGAGGGAGCTCATGCTGGGTACCACACCTCCGCAAGCCCTAAGCAGCTACAACAAGGCACCATACAGACAGCCCAGTCCCCTCTAGGACATATCCTGCCCAGGAGCCCACAGCTTCTGCATTTTCACAACCCTGGAGCCTCATTCACCATCCCCTGCCCAAAGTCACTGCCCTGGCTGGCTGCTTCTGTCGAGGCTGAAGCACAATCTATTGGCAATAACCCCATTTCCCTAAAAGGCAAAGCTACTTCAGGACAATCTCCTCCAGCAGTTGCAGGTGGCTGCCACAGAGAGCACAGCCCAGTGAAATGCATGCACCTCCAACACCTGCATAAAGCTGTTACAACCGAAAGCAACCCTATCCTCCACAGTAGCTGGGCTGTATTGCCATTGCTGTAGCCTCTACCTAAGCATTCTTCTGGGTTCCTGGGGGTCACCTCATCCATGTCTACCACAACCAGCACCTGGTACACCACCAGGGGTCCTAGGGTAGGTTTGTCCAGCGAGGACCCACCCACCCCACAAATGCCTGAGCATGCCTCCTGACAGCCTACAGACCAACCAGCCAAGTCCACCAACCAAGGGTCAATGAATACTCTTCCCAGGGGCCTGGAGTCAATCCCACCCAGCTTGCTATTACAATAGCTGGCACTCACAACAGCTGGTTATCATACATGTGACACCTGTGGGCCTGGAGACTGGCTCACCCAACCTGTTGCAACCACTGCTAACACTGAAGTGAACTTCTTGTGAGCTAGAAAATTGTCCCACCCCTGCTACTGCCATTGTCCTTGCTACACCCACTGCCCAGAGGCCTAAGGACTTGTACATCTGTCCAGCTGTCTTCTGCCATTACTAGCACCCAAGCAAGCCACCTGAAGGCCCCCAAAATGACTCTCTTGGACCTACTAACACTGATACCAACTTATAGCACTCTGGGGCTCAAGAATATATCCATTTTATATCTCAGTACCCACCAAAACTTTATCACAGCCTCCACTAGCAAATTTACCCTAGGCTACTGAAGAAATGACAGATGTCAACAATGCTATTTATAACCAGGTAAATTATATTGAAACTACACTTCTACACTCAGAATAAAAAGTAAAGTGTGTTACCCAATGAATACCATAAATATATCTTCAGGAATGTGTCCTCCCCTTAAGAAGTAAATTCTAAAGCTTAGAAGGGTGATTGTTATTACTAGATGCACAGATATCAACATAAGGACACAAAAACATAAAAAAGTAAGAAAACATTACACCTTGAAAGGATCACAACAACAGTTCTGCAGCAACAGAGTCCAATAAAACAATTATAAAATTCCAGAAAGAGAATTCAAATAATAATATTCAGGAAGTTCAGTAAGATACAACTGAATACAGGAAAACAATACAAAGAAATTAGAAAAACACTTCAAGACATGAATGGGAAATTTACCAAAGAAATAGGTATAAGAAGACCAAACAGAAATTCTAGAACTGAAGAATTAATTAAGTAAAATAATAAGACATTCAAAATCTTCAACAGTAAACAAGATCAAGCAGAATAAAGAATTTCAGAACTGGAAGACAAGTCTTTTGAAATAACAGAGTTAGACAAAAAGAAACCAAAATAAATAAGAGAATGAACAAAACCCATATGACATATAGGACACCCTAAAGTGACCAAATATTTAGGGTCCCAGAAGGTGAAGAGAAAAAATGAAATAAATAGAAAACCTATTTAACAAAATTGTCCTCAAGCCTGGGAAGAACATTAGACTTTGAGATACAGGAAGCTCAGAGATTGCCAGATACATTTTTTTAAAAAAGGTCTTATCTTTGGTAAATTATAGTCAAACTGTCAAAAGTCAAAGAAGAGAGATAGTTCTAAAAATAGCAAGAGAAAAGTATCTGGGCATTTATAAGGTATCCTCCATTAGGATAACTGTGGTATTCTCAGGAGAAACCTTATAGGCCAGGAGAGAATTGGATGATAAATTCAAAGTATTTAAAGAAAAAACTTCCACCCAAGGCTATTATACTCAATAAAGTTACATTTCTTAAATGAAGGAGAAATAAAGTCTTTCCCAGACAAGTGAAAGCTCAGGGAATTTATCAGCACTAGATAGGCTCTGTAAGGAATGCTTAAGGGAGTTCTACATGTGGAAGTGAAATAATAATATCAGCCATCATGAAAACACACAAAAGTATAAAACCCATTGGTAGAGCAAACACACAAATGATAATGGACTCAAAACAGAAAACCACCAAACCAAAATGAAAAACAATAAGACAGAAAAAAGGAGACAAAGGAGGTACATACAACCCAAAACTAATTAATGAAATGACAGGAATAAGCTCTAATATACTAATAATAACCTTGAATGTAAATGGATCAAGCTTTCTACTTAAAATATGTAGGCTGACAGGATGAATTTTATTTTAATTGGTCCAACTATAAGCTGTCTACAAGAAAATCATCTCACCTTTAAAACATATAGACAGTAAAGGGATAGAAAAATATTTTCCTTACAAACAGAAACAAAAGTGAGCAGGAATAGCTATACTTACATAAAACAGACTTTATGTCAAAAATAATAAAAGAGACAAGGTCATTATATAATAATAAAAGGGTTAATTCGGCAAGAGGACTTAATTTTAAACCTATATGCACCCAACACAGGAGCATCCACATATATAGAACAAATATGATTAGATCTATAGGGAGAGATAGAGTCCAATACTATAATAGTTGGAGACATCTGTATCCCACTCTCAGCATTAGACAAATAATCCAGACAGAAAATTAACAAGAAACATTGGATTTAAACTGCACATTAGACCAAATGGACCTAACCAACATTTACAGAACATTTCATTCAATAACTACAGAATACACATTCTTCTCATTAATATATGGAACATTATCCAGTATAGGACATATTTTAGAATAAAAAATAAGTTACTGGCAAATTTTAATGAATGGAAATTATATCAATTACCTCAGACCACAGTGAAATAAAACCAGCAATCAATAATGAGTATTTTTGGCAACTGTACAAATTGATGAAAGGTAAACAACATTCTCCTGAAAAACCATTGAGTCAAGAAAGAAATTAGGTGGAAATGCAAAAATTTACTGAAACAAATGAACATAAAACCACAGTGAGATATCATTTTGCCCCAGTTACAACGTCTATTATTAAAAAGAAAAAAACAATGAGTGCTGGCAAGGATGCAGAGAAAAAGGAACTCATGTACACTGTTGGTGAAAATGTAAATTAATACAGCTATTGTGAAAAATACTATGCAGATTTCTGGAAAAACTAAACATAGAATTACCTTATGATTCAGAAATTTATCCAATGGAAAAGAAAATAAGTGTATCAAAGGGATACTTGCTTTTGCAAGTTTATTGCAGCATTATTCCCAATAGCAAAGACAGGAAATCAATTTAAGTGTCCATCAACAGACTAATAGTAAAGAAAATGTTCTATACATACACAATGGAATATTATTCAACCACAAAATAGAATGAATTTATGTTATTTGCAGCAACAAGGATGAAACTGGTAATCAACCAGGCACAGGAAAACAAATATTGCATGTTCTCACTCATATGTGAGAGTTACTAGACAAGGATGCCCTCTCTCACCACTCCTATTCAATATAGTATTGGAAGTGCTAGCCAGAGCAATCAGGCAAGAAAATGAAATAAAGGATATTCAATTAGGAAAGGAGAAAGTCAAACTGTCTCTATTTGCAGATGACATGATTATATATTTAGAAGACTCCATCGTCTCAGCCCAAAATTTTCTCAAACTGATAAGCAACTTCAGCAAAGTCTCAGGATACAAAATCAATGTGCACAAATCACAAGCATTCCTATATATCAATAACAGACAGAAAGCCAAATCAAGAGCTAACTCTCATTCACAATTGCTACAAAGAGAATAAAATACCTAGGAATACAACTAACAAAGGATGTAAAGGACCTCTTCAAGGAGAACTACAAACCACTGCTCAATGAAATAAGAGATGACGCAAACAGATGGAAAATCATTCCATGCTCATGCTTAGGAAGAATCAATATCGTGAAAATGGTTATACTACCCAAAGTAATTTATAGATTCAGTGCTATTACCATCATGCTACCAATGACCTTCTTCAAAAATCTGGAAAAAGCCACTTTAAACTTCGTTTGGAATCACAAGAGAGCCCACATAGCCAAGACAATCCTAAGCAGAAAGAACAAAGCTGGAGACACCATGCTGCTGGATTTCAAACTATACTACAAGTCTACAGTAATCAAAACAGCATGGCACTGGTACCAAAACAGAGACATAGAACAATGGAAAAGAACAGAGGCCTCAGAGGCAACATTACACATCTATAACCATCTGATCTTTGACAAACCTGACAAAAATAAGCAATGGGGAAAGGACTCCATGTTTAATAAATGGTGTTGGGAAAACTGGCTAGCAATGTGCAGAAAGCAGAAACTGGACCCCTTCCTGTCACATTACACTAAAATTAACACCAGATGGAATAAAGATTTGAACATAAATCCTAACACCATGAAAACACTAGAAGAAAACCAAGGCAAAACCATCCAGGACATAAGCATAGGCAAGGACTTCATGACTAAAACACCAAAAGCAATGGCAACAAAAGCCAAGATAGACAAATGGGATCTAATTAAAATTCAGAGCTTCTGTACAGCAGAAGAAACCATCATTAGAGCGAACTGGCCACCAACAGAATGGGAAAAAATTTTTGCAGTCTACCCATCTGATTGCAACGACCCTGCATGACCTGCACATGTACCCCAGAACCTAAAGTAAAATTAAAAAAAAAAAACACAAAACATCTTATGAAGGTAAACAGTAGAATTATAGATACCAGAGTATGTGAAGGGTGTGTTGGTGTGTGTGTTAGGAGAAGGGGATAAAGAGGGGTTGTTTAATGGGTAAACTATGAATACATAGTTAGAAGGAATAAGTTCTAAGATTCAATAGTGTGACTGTTGTTAACCACAATGCGTTGTATGTTTCAAAATAGTTTAAAGAGAGGAGGTGAAATGTTTCTAACACATAGAAATGATAAATACTCTGTTATGATTCACTCTGAGTGGCTGGCAAAATACTAAGGGAAATATTAGGGAAAGGTTATAAGATACAGACTCTAAACTTTTGGAAGCCTGAAAGGTTTTAATGAGAATGGGCTGAAGGCAGCCAGTTCCTATGTTAGAGTATTAAATCATAGGGTAAAGATTAGGATAATAAAACCTTCCCCAGTTAAATCTGTTTACCAAACATTCCTTTGTCTCTACTCTGTTTACTTATGTAAACTTTGTGCTGGATGGTCCTCTGAGGGGTAGGTTGAAGAGGAATTACCTGTTAATGGTGTTTATTCTGGGCCCCAGAACCAACACCTTTGATTATTTGTAAAGCCACTCTTTTAACCATGTTAATTATCCACAAGTGTGTTGACTTAGAACCTCTGTTATTAAATCTATACTGAATAAATGTGAGGAGGAACAGGGAGTCATGGTTGGTTAGATGCAATCGCCCTCTGAAAGCAGTTAAAAACCATCTTTAGCCCACTCTAATTCACTGAACTGGGTCTCAGAGTGTATTCATTTATCTGTCGCTGAGTCAGGGTCTGCAGGACAGACCTATGCAGGTGATCAATGTCTCAATACTCGAGGTATGGACACCTCAAATAAGCTGATTTGATCATTACACTGTCTAGGCGTGTAACAAAATGTCACATGTGGGATGGTTAATGCTGAGTGTCAACTTGATTGGATTGAAGGATGGAAAGTATTGATCATGGATGTGTCTGTGAGGGTTTTGCCAAAGGAGATTAACATTTGAGTCAGTGGACTGGGAAAGGCAGACTCACCCTTAATCTGGGTGGGTACCATCTAATCAGCTGCCAGCACAGCCAGGGAATAAATCAGGCAGAAAAATATGAAAAGGCCAGACAGACTTAGCCTCTCACCCTACCTCCTTCTCCCGTGTTGAATGCTTCTTGCCCTTGAACATTGGACTCCAAGTTCTTCAGCTTTGGGATTCAGACTGGCTTCCTTGCTCCTTAGCTTGCAGTTGGCGTCTTGTGAGACCTTGCGATTGTGTGAGTTAATACTCCTTAATAAACTCTCCTTTATACATATATCTATCCTATTAAATCAGTTTCTCTAAAGAACCCTGGCTAATACAACATGTATACCATAAATATGTACACATTTTATGTACCAATAAGAAATTTAAGAATCAAGAAAGGAAGTTTCTCTGAATTAATATCACTGCTTTATTGTCTCATTTCTTTTGTATTCACTAAGGATATTAGCTATGCATACACTGAATTCTTTTATCTGCCTATTCCTTTAGCATTTAATTGACTTCCTTCCACCCAAGTATTAACCATGCCCAGCCCTGCTTAGCTTCCTAGAGAGAGGAGATTAGGCATGTTCAAGATGGTCCGGCTGTAAACCTCACTCACTTTCCTATCCTGATCTGCCATGGTTTGTTTTCCGAGGTGCCCATTCTCCTTATCACTGCTTCTAGTGTGACTAAATGTTCTCTGCTGGAAACAGAAAACCAAATACCGCATGTTCTCACTCATAAGTAGGAACTAAATTATGAGAATATTTAGACACATAGAGGGGACTAACACATACTGGGGCCTATTGGAGGGTGGAGGGTGGAGGGTGGAGGGTGGAGGGTGGGAGGAGGGGAGAATCAAGAAAAACAACTAATGGGCACTAGGCTTGATAACTGGGTGATGAAATAATTTGCACAATAAACCCCCATAACACAGGTTTACCTATGTAACAAACCTGCACTTGTACCCCTGCTAAATAAAAGTTAAAAAAATAAAAAAATAAAAATAAAGTTGACTGAAATGTCAACATTAGCAATAAAAAAACTCAATAAATTGTAAAGAAAATTAATATTTTCAAATAACCATAGCTTTCTCTTGTGAATGTTAAGAAAAGTTTTCTGGTGGTTTTATATTTTCACTGGACTTCTTACCTGAGCTCTGCCGGTTTATGATTTAACCCCTTTATATTTCCTTCTTGACTACTTACGGTTGTGTTTTGAGTTCCATTTACAGAGGCCGTTTCTATTTTATTTATTTATTTATTTATTTAGAGACGGAGTCTCTCTCTGTCACCTGGACTGGAGTGCAGTGGCACAATGTCAGCTCACTGCAACCTCCACCTCCTGGGTTCAAGCAATTCTCCTGCCTCAGCTTCCTGAGTAGCTGGGATTACAGGCATGTACCACCATGCCTGGCTAATTTATTTGTATTTTTAGTAGAGACGGGCTTTCACTACGTTGGCCAGGATGTCCTCCAACTCCTGACCTCCTGATCCTCCTGCCTCAGCCTCCCAAAGTGCTGGGATTACAGGCATGAGCCACTGTGCCCAGCCTATTTTTTTTTTGACTCTATCAGGAATTGATTAGTCACCTTTTTGGGCTCCATGACAAGGAGTGTTTTTTCTTTCTAAATATGTCTGGATTTTATTTTGTCTATTAACTATTAGCTTTTCTCCCCATTACAACATATGCATATATCGCCTTTCTATTTCCTTTTTCTTTATTAGTATTTGAATAAGAGAAATTATTATTGGAAGAGCTATTTAAAGAATAGTAATCTACAAGATTGCTTGCAAGATGATGCCATGCCTTTCACCAAATGTGAATACATTGTGAATACAATATACAATGTGATCATGTATACGCGTGTGTGTGACAGAGAATCTGCAAGGCAGAGATATTCATCTGCTGTACTGATTCATGTTATCCAAGAGACTAACGCTTGACAATCAATTCATATGCAAATCTGTATGCTTTGAATGGATAAATGAAATGAATCGGCTTTGGTAAGTCTTGACCAACCAAAATTACAAGTCCCGGGCTGTGCACCACCACCTGGGGGCTTCTTCATCATGTGGTTTGGAAAGCTGGCTTGCACAGAGATTTCTGTGTTCTTACGAAGCTACTGGGACATACCACACCATCCAGCAAGGCTCAAATTCTACAGCATTCTGTGTATCCAGATGCTGCTTCTAACAAAAGGTCTTTACTTTTAGGTTTGGGGTGAGGCCACCTACTGGAGAGCTCTCTTCTCAGAGGTTCTATTGGAGACTTTCAGGCCAGGAATACACCCTTTTGTACTCCAGTCTTCATTCATACTGTCAATGACCTCGGCAGCCCTTCTATGGTAGGTACCATGTTTTAACAAGTTTTCTTGTTTCGTTGCCCTCATAGTAATCACTGTTTGCAGACAGAAGAAATGGAAATAGATATATTCTTTATTGTCTTAAGGGTGTAATACCTCTTCTTTCTCTTACACATTCTTTCAGGTATTTATCAATTGAAAAGAGCTTGGGGTCACATGGCTGTAAACCTCAATTTTATAAGACTTAGAAAAGTAAATGCTATTTAAGATACTGATGAAACAGCAATGATCTTAGTACATAAATGACTTTTTCTAAATATTTTCAGCAATCCTGAATTAAAATCAACCAACCCTGAAGCAGTATTGTAAAAATTGTCTTACATTCCTTAATTTATGGGTAGTATAAGGACTTTTGTAGTGTCGGCAAACTAGTTTCACTGGTGACTTACCCTTGGAGACACAGTGATCTCAGATGAGATCATTAAAATGAAAATTTTTTTCTAGAACCAGGTCTTTTGACAGGAGACACTTGCTAAGAAACTTTTCAGGTCCAAATGCTTCAAGTCGTTATTTCAGGTATCAGACTGTAGGGATTTTAATCATTTGCTCAGTTTGTTTGGACCCAGAAAGGTCATCTTTATATCCCACCACTTCAGGAGGGTAGAGGAATCATCTACCTATCTGAAAGTCATATTTACAATTGTAAGTCACTGGTGAAATTATTCCAGTCTTACAGTATTCCCGCTGTATATGGGGATATGTTTGAAGATCCCCACGAGTAGATGTCTGAAACCCCAGCTAGTACTAAACCCAATAAATACAATATTTTTCCTAGACACACAAACCTTTAATAAAGCTTAATTTATAAATTAGGCACAGCAAAAGATTAATAACCATACATAATAATAAAATAGAACAAATGTAATAATATAGTGTAATAAAAATTATGTGAATGTTGTCTTGCTTTCTCTATCAAAATATCTCATTGTAAGTAAAATTTTCTAACCATAGTTGATCGCAGGTAACTGAAACCATGAATGAAGTTTGAATGCGCTTATCCTTGATTGACAGCAGGTAACTGAAACCATGGATGAAGTTTGAATGCGTTTATCCTTGGTTGACAGCAGGTAACTGAAACCATGACTAGGAGAGGACTACGTATCAACCATACTGCTTTGTGACATTTTGTATATGAGGAACTGTCCTTAATCAACAACACCAATATTTACTTCATACCCTTGAAAGAGGACATGATTTCTATCCTATCCTCTAAATTCTATCAAAGCATATTCTACAAAATGTTGATAAAAATGATTCTTGTGTGAGAGTGTGTTTGAGAAAGCATTTAGCACCAAAAGGAGTTAGATGATTAAGAACCATGCATAATAATTAGAGGTTAAATATTTTCAGAGGACAACTGAATATTAATGAATAGTTTGAAGCAGGTCTCCTAAAGGACAGATTAGAATCTCAGAAATGGATTAAATGGAAGCAGTTTGTAGGATAGATTGGGGTGGTATTAAGCAAAGGTGAAAATGGAGGAAAGAGGCTACTTTGATCAGTCATACTCTGTACCTAACATAAGCGGTGGCAATAGTGAATGATAAAGAAAATAGAACAGATATGAGATAGTTACATAAGAAGAAAAATTCAGAGGTTTTGGTGGTTATTCTAGTCAGCTTTGGCTGTTATAACAAATTAATGTAGACTGGGTGGCTTATAAACAACAGAGCTATACTTCTCACTGTTCAGGAGGCTGGAGCTCGGAGATCAGGTCACATTTTGATGAGGGCTTGGTCATGTTTTGATGAGGGACATTTTCTGGGTTGCAGATAGCTGACATCGTTCTTCACATAGTGGAAAGAGGTGGAGGAAGCAAACTCCCTGTTGACTTCTAAAGGCATCATGAGCTCCCTCATGGGGCCCTTCACAAGGCCCCTCACGAGTTCATCTATCCATATTTACCTCCCAAGATCCTACCTACTAATAGCATCACGTTTGAGGTCAGGGTTTCAGCAGAAAATTTTGGTGGGACACAAACGTTTAGTCTATTACTAGATGGTAAATGCATAAAGGAGATAAGGAAAGTAAAGGTATTTAGAATTATTTCCATGTTTTTGGCCTTGTTTACTAAAAACATAGAGGTACCACAAGCAGTCATTAATTATATGGAAGAAGTGGAGTAAACTCAGATTAGACGTGTTAAGTTTGTGTTGCCTACACAACTTATAGTGGAGCTCCACAATAACCAGGCAAATATATGAGTCTGCTGGGGCTCCCAGGAACTGGCAGGGATGATGGGGAGATGGCTCACCCTCGAGCCAGTGAGAATCCAGGGACACTACAGAGAGTGAGAAGAAACGGGTCTCATGAGGAAACTGAAAAGAGCCCAAATATCTTGAAGGGAGAAAAAAAAAGCTTTTAACTGATATGACTATTTGTTAAAATAAAAATTAAAAAAATATATCTATTATTTACTAACATCTGATATCAATTAGTATAAAATAAATAGTGATGGCAAAGTTGGTTTATATGAATTCATAAATGTAATAGATTTTCAGAGGAGGATTTGACATTTGAATAGAGCCTTTCTGGCAAACAATGGGAAAGAGAAAAGTATTTTTGGTGGGGAACGAAGGAGGAGCAAATAAATACAGTCAAGAAGTTATGCAAAATTACCATAGAATGGTTAATATTTTGATTGTAAGTTTATTATACTATATAAAGAAGGAGAAAGATACTAATGGAAAAACAGATTTGAAAAAAACCAATGGAATTTAAATTTTGTAATTTAGATATTAAACAAGAAAGATTTTTGGTACATACAATAAATCCAGATAACTGCACAATTTGTCTTGATAATTTAACACTCCTTCAAGTGAAGGACTGGAATACTCTTTTTAGCATGATGTTCACTTCTATGTTAATACCACTGTTTAAGAATGTTGGAAGTGAATTAAAATCTAAATTTAAAGGTACAGAAATCTTATTTTGGCCAATAGTATCATATTTATATTCAAAGGAGAATTATGAATACAGTTTTATTCCCCAGATATTGATTGGTTTAACATGGTAGATACCATTCTCAAGACCAGTGAAGCATCTCAAAAGTAATTTAGCATATCTAGGACACTGATATTTTATAGCACAAAATAAAATATATTTTGACTAGCTTTTTATTCTTTAACATTAAAATGTATATCACTTTAGTGAATGCTTATACATTGTGCTTTAATCATGCAATGCTACAAGTATATTTTAATACATTCTTATATATTGATACAGGAAGTATCAGAATTCAAAAGGTGTGACATTTTTCTTCTTGCAGCACCGAATTGAAAGACTTGAGAGCTTACATGTTTAAGACTCAAAAGTTTCCTTTTATCTATTTATTGTCACTGTAGTTGTATAATTAGGCCATGGGAAAAAGCATGTCATTTTAGCACAAAATATTAGACAAGCAGTATATTTCTATGCACATTAAATCTTACATGCATCTGGAACAAAGCCTGCAGCACAACACCTTTGGGAAAACGTACAGTTAAACTCAATCAGTGAAATGTATTAAATGGATATTGACAAGCATTTTGAGTAGCATTAACATTTAATTTTAGATATGACCTATAAAACGCATGGTCAAAAGTGTAAAATACATTGAATCTTTGATTGAGCAGTACTATGTAAGGTGTTTAAGCCGAGCCGCTTATTGCATCCATATGCACCTGTGTATACAAAACAAAAAATACAAAAAGGGTAAATAATTCTGATGATTTTCAAACAAATTTTGACAAGATAGTCTCAAGATGGTATAGGGTTATATAGGATAAAATTGTGTCTGTGTAAAAATCAATTCATTTTCATAAAATAGTTGTTATTAATTGTACAGAAAAAATACAATATTTTCATTAAGGTCAGGGACAGGAAATTGTGCCTCATATCATGGCTATTATTAAGCATTATTACTGGAAATTTTAGATGATATAATGAAGTCAGACAAAAACATAAGAGCTAAAAAATTTAAATGGAATTATAAGTGAAATGAAATAAAAGAAATCACAAAAATCAGGAAAATCTACAAAAAAATAATAATGACAGAGTTCAGTAAATGTTTAAAGACATGATAACAAACAAAATAATGAGTGTTTTCATACATGAAATAAATGCAATAATGTTTTTCTTTTAAGCCTATTCTAAAGAGCAACAAAAACATGATGGTCACTAGGAATATGTATAAAATATATGCACATGTGCATGGTGTCTGAAATATATGATGCCACTGAAAGCTTTAAAGAAGAAAGGGCAGATGCACTATTTTAAAAATGTAAATTCCCTACAGACGATAAATTAATGCAACTTTTAGCCAAATCTCAACAGGACATTTTGAGGGATGTAAAACATTGATTGTAAAAGTTATTGAAAATCATCACAATCTTTGGGGTATGTGGCAGGGGTGCGAGGTTGTCATTTTAGGTTTCAAGGCATATTATAAAGCTCTAATGGCTGAAGTTGAGTAAGCTATAGAAAATGAATCAACCACATGGAAATCATAGAAAGAAATTCATGTATAGTTCAAAGTAGATTACAGAAATAAAAAACTTAGTAAAAACAAGTAAGTTGCAGAATAAGACAAACAGTAAGGTAGCATTTATGTAATGTAAAAGTACAAATGAGAATAACTGTCTTTTAATTTTTTATGCTTCAGTGTGTATAAGCATATATATTTAGATTGGGAAGTTTGCTTCTACAAAGTGGGCAGTGAAATAAAACTAATAATTGGAGATAAAATGATCTTACCTTTATCTGTACTGTTTTCTATAAAAAAAACTTTAAAAAATTAATTCATTTTCAATAAAAGGGAATGCTTATACAGTGATGGTGGGAATACAAACTAGTACAATCTGTATGGAAAACAGTCTAGAGATTTCTTAAAGAACTAAAAGTAGATCTCCCATTTGATCCAGAAATCCCACTACTTCGTATCTATCCAAAGGAAAGTAAGTCTTTATATCAAAAAGGCACCTGTATGTGTATGTTTATTGCAACACAAGTCTCAATTGCAAATATATGGAATCAACCTAAGTGCCCATTATTCACTCATTATGATGGGTGGATAACAAAATTTTATGTATATGTATATATACACATCACAGAGTCCTACAAAGCCATACAAATGAATGAAATAATGTCTTTGGCAGCAAGCAACTCAGATGAAGCTAGAGGCCATTATTTTAAGTGAAGTAACTCAGGAATGGAAAACAAAGTCTGTTTTCACTTATAAGTAGGAGGTAAGCTATGGATAGGCAAAGACATAAAGGGTGACATAATGAACTATGGAAACTCAGAAGTGGGTGGTGAGGGATAAAAAATTACATGTTGAGTACAAAGTACACTGCTCAGGTGATAAGTGCATTAAAATCTCAGACTTCACCGCCATACAACTCATCCAGGTAACCAAAAACCACTTGTACCTTCAAAACTATTGAAATAAAAAAATAAAAATTGAAAAAGATAATATAACAAAAAGTGAACAAATATAGGTTTGTAATTGTTGTAGAGGTTTTTTTTTTTTTTTTTTTTGCTATTTTTTTGCCTTGTAGAATGTTTCTTAATTTTCTCAAAGCAAAAATCTCATGTAGTTGTTAGAAATGATAAATAAATAAAGAGGTGTTGGTGATTCCTGGAGCAGGCTAGCTCTGTGTCCTTCTTTCAAGAATAAGAAACACACAGCAGCAACAAACCTGATCAAGTAAAACTCTCACAGATCAGCTGACCAACAAACACTGCCAGTATTGACAGATGAGAGACAAAAAAAAAAGGTCTTACTCTGTTTCTGTTGCTATAACAGAATATCATAAATTGGGTAAATTATAAAGAAAATAGGTTTATTTCTTACCATTCTGAAGGCTGGGAAGTCCAAGAGCATGGTGCCCACATCTGTGGAGGGCTTTCTTGTGGTGTCATAACATGGCTGAGGTACCATGGCAAGAGGGCAAGAGTGTGAAGCATCATGTGGTGAGAAGGCAAGAGTATGTGTCTCAGCTGAGGTTTCTCTCACTTTTCTTATCATGGCACCAATTCCATCATGGGGGCCCCACCTTCATGACCTTATCTAATCCTAATTACCTCGTAAAATTCCCACCTCTGCCCATCATATGAATTTGATGATTAGGTTTCCAATACATGAAATTTGGGAGACATATTCAAACATGGCATGCACCCACTGCACATACATCAAGACACTTTTTGGTTACTTGTTAGGTCTTCGAGGACTTTGATACAAAGAGAAGAATCTAAATTAATTAAAGGTATGCCACTTCTACCATATGAGATGGGGATTAAAGTAGAATTTAAGTTCTATTACAAAAATTTGTGAAATAGTATTTTTAGATAAATGGATTTATGAACTGATATTCATATCCATTGCAATTTATAACCTCCCCACAATTTTAATTACAAGTTTGATTTAGCCTTAGCTGGGCTAATTTATTGTAGTCCTTAAATAATCTATAAAATATTAATTATGATGGCTTAAATTATACATTATATTATGCCATATGATACCATACATGTATAACACACACATATATTACTATAACATGATATTCATGTTACATATATTACATATGTTTGTTATCATACATGTATAATAGTTTAGTTCTTAAGATGGAATGCATTTAGACAAAATATTTTATCTTCACTCAATTTAAAGTCTGATTTTTCACTGAGACACATTTATATATGCTAAGTATAGCTAGCATTTAATTGTGTGAGCTACAGTTTTCAAGGTCATACTCATAATAGAAGTACTAATTAATAGTTAGAACTTATGGGCTTTTTATCTTCCAAGTACTTTACCAGTAATTAATTGAATACTCTCAAGAACCATGTGACTTCTCTTAGATAAAAGGAAGGTTATCCTAGATTCATTGGGAAGAAAATTATATCAGGTATGTCTTCACATACATTTGTAATATTTATCAACATTAGGTGGGATTAAAAAAAAAGGAAATAAAGCACATATAATTCAGCTTATCTTAATTGTGAAGTTGCTGATTTCTAGAAAAAAAATTCCCTGTTCCTAAGTTAAGGTGCAATAAATTGAACTTTAACAAAAGGTAGAATTTAAGTGTTCTTGGCAATTAACTAAAAGAAAGCCATAAATGGGGTAAAAATCTGTTATAACACTAGAGTAGTTCATAATTATTTCTGATTGTAAATTTATTTCAAGATTTTTAATTTCAGATTTCATTTGTTAAGCAAGGGACAAATGAGATATTTTGAAGCACAATCTGTCATATAATTTTGGTGATGGCTGTTTTGAGCACTGAGACCATAGTGGTAATTTTGTTACAATATAAATTTTCCAGAATTCTGTTGCAATTTAGAACATTCTGGCTATATGCTATTAATTCAAACTAAACATTTAATAATATAAATGTAGGCCAAAAAAGACTCACCATGGTTTGCTGTCAAATTAATGCTGTGCCTATAAAATTTGGTAAATTGATGTGCTTGGGGAAAATGCTAATTGTTAAAAACTCTATTTATTATCTTTTTTGTTACTTTTAAGTGATCTCATGAGTTGCCTTTTTTACCACTAATTATCAAATTGAAATATAGTTCAATTTTATCATTGTTAATAGAGCAAAGTTTCATGTCATAAATGCACAAAAATGATTCACATCAATATTTGAATGGATTTACCTCTAAAATTAAAACTCAGTAGAGTGAGTTGTCTCATTCTCATAGCAATGGTCATTCTTCTTGGGCTATCTGGCTGTCTAAAGTCATTGAAGGTGTCATCATTTCCTTGAAAGAGTCAAGTGAGTGTGTTCTTGGAGAATTTCCATTTAGTGAATTACATGCTACCAATTAGATCAAGAACATCACTTTTCTCCTGACTTCCTCTCTCCCTTCCTCCTCTTTCTCTCTCATATTCCTTCTACTTCCTCTTCTCTCTCTCCCTCTTCCTCTTTATAAACAGCTGTGAGTGCCTCGTTCATTAGCCTACGGTTTCACCCACATGCTGTCATTTTCAGCATGGCACCCTGCATAGGTAGCTTTGTAATAAACATTTACTCCTCATTTGTAAATGTGAAGCCTTTTATTTCAGTGGAGAAATGTTCAATATGTCTTGCTAATGTTGTGCCTAATGTGAGAAAGTGAAAAGTTGTAGCAAATTTAGGCAAAATAGCTATTATTAAAGAGAGAGTTGTTTTTCTTTTGGAAGAATCATTTATAGTTATTAAAAAATCTCAATTTACTAGAAAATTTACCAACTATTCAAATACTCATTTTACTTTAAAGTATAATAAAGGAATAAACACCTTTTATTTCTCATTCATACAATCAAATATTATAACTAGTTGATGCCTTAAAAATGAGTTATAGTGGTTTTCTATTATTGGTCTATTTATTCAAAAGCCTAATTTCTCTCTCATTTCTTGTTATTATTTGTCTAATTTTGTCAGAATTTTGGAACTGATTCAGTATAGGGATGGTTACATTCCAAGGAGTTCACTAATGGAGTTAGTTCCAAAGATAAATGTTAGTATTATTTTACTGGAGTTTAAGAATCCCTCTCAAGGGCTTCTCTAGAAAAGGATTTACAGATAAGTAATCAAGTATTTTCCGGAAAATGTTGTTTCTAATGATGATACACATTTGGTAAATAATTGTCATAAACCTAAATAAAACATTTTTCAACATTACCAATGTTTTTGGCTGATGGCAGGGCTCAACTTCCTATTTGTTCAGAGATTTTAGGAAATTCTAACTGCATTTTCTAATCTGTTCATCAGGAAAAATTCTAGCATTTCTACTGTAGGCTAAATAATGACCCCAAAGATATTCACACCCTAATCCCTGGAACAGGTACATATTACCTTACTTGACAGAAAAGACTTTGTAGATGTGACTAAGTATCTTGAGATGGGAGATTGCTTGTCTTATCTTGGTAGACCCTAAATGAAATCACAATTTCCCTTAAAAGAGAGAGGCAGAGGTAGATTTGACTACGCTGAGGAGAAGGCGACGGGACTATGGCAACAGAGAGAGGAGTGATGCAGCCAGGAGCCAAGGACTGTGGGCAACCTTTAGAAATGGCAAAATCACTGACCATATTCTTCCACAAAGCCACTAGACATAATCAGCCCTGTAAATACCTTGACTTTATCCCAGTGAAACTGTCAGACTTCTGGCCTTTAGATGTGTAGGAGAATATATGTGTGTCATTTTAAGCCACCAAGTTTTTAGTAACTTGTTACAGCAGCCGCAGGAAACTAGGCCAATATTCTTTGAAATTCCTTCCCAACTAAAAGTTTACACAGTCACTGTAAGCCAGTAAATAACTGATCACACATGTATAGAATACTTGCTGGTAATCATATGTGTATGCTTTATATTTTGATAAATTTTTTAGTACTTTGTTTAGTTAGCTTATACATATATATGTACCTGTATATATTTTAACTTGCATTTATTTCCCTTTTAATTTTCACAAAGCAATCACCAACATTTCTCTGTCCATCTACCTGCAATGTAAACAACTCATCTGGTTTTTAAGCATAATTCATTTGGTAAGTTACTTTGTACAGTTAAAATAATTTTAATAAGGTATTCATAACGAAGACGTTTGGCTACATAACAATCAAACCTCTTCTGCTTTGCCGATAGAATATTTAAAAATTCAGAAAGGCAATGTCTCTGTTTTAAAATCCGCCTGACATTTCACAATCCATATTTGGTTGGGTAAATTTTATTTTAGCTAGTTGAAAGAAAATACATGCCTTGTAAACCCTGAGGTGCCATCTTAGTAGCAGATTGCACAGGAAGTCTCTGATCACACTTGTTATAGAAAACTATTGTTTCATCACTTTGCTCTCAGATTCATAGGCTTGAAGCGCATGTACATTAAAAACATATTCATAAAACAATTTAATAATTATACTCAGCATAAAAGTGTGTATGATCTAGTCTATATATGTACTAGTCTATACGTGTTTTATAAACATTAATAACTAGGTCATGAAAAAGGGGATCATCTCAGTCTTTGCACGTCAGTTTCTTTTCCCATAAAAGTGGAAAATTGTACTGCATTACCTGTCTTGTCTGTAAATACTCTTTGGATACTACTGTCATTTTATGGTCAAATCAATAAGAAGATTCTCTTTGTGACTGTTACTTCCAAACTGTGGTGCTCACCCTGTAAGCCTGTTTCAAATCAGTGAGGAAATGCTTATTTGATTCCACAAGCAAAAAATTACAGCCAGCTAGTAATTCTCAACATTCTTTAAAAAAATCATACAAGAAATAGAAGTAAATTCTCCTAAGTGAATATGCTTATATATATGATTTGCAATTATGACTTTTAAGAAAATTACACACACTTCTTAATGACCCATGAATGTCCTTGTGAGGTTATGCAGACTCTTGTAACTTGCATATATATAATTCAGAAATGGAAGAATAATAGTAAATTACCTGGAATTGTGCACTTCTTAGCACTTGCACCCTCTAAGTAAAAGTCAAGCAAGTTTTGTGTGTGTACATGTGTGTCCACGCGCGTGTGTGTGTGCACATGCAGGAAATGACAGGTAAAGGTGTTTATAAAAGGAAGTTTGGGCTGGGTGCAGTGGCTTATGCCTGTAATCCCAGCATTTTGGGCGGCTGAAGTGGGTGGATCACCAGAGGTCAGGAGTTTGAGACCAGACTGACCAACATGGTAAAACCCTATCTCTACTAAATACAAAAAATCACTCAGGCATGGTGGTGCCTGCCTGTAATCACAGCTACTTGGGAGGCTGAGGCAGGAGAATCACTTGAACCTGGGAGGGGGAGGTTGCAGTGAGCCGAGATCATGCCACTGCACTCTGGCCTGGGCAATACAGTGAAACTCTGTCTCAAAATAATAAATAAATAAGTAAATAAAATGATGTTTGGGAAACTGACCTGATAACCAAAAATTTATGCCAGGAACTCACGCCTACATTTTCTTTTAGAATTATTCATTGGATTTTATTTCTAATTAAATGAACATTTTAAAACAAAGCATATTTTTTTCCTTGGGAGCTTATATATATAGTGCAACCAAAATGAACCTTTATTTTTTAATTCAGTAGCAAAATACTTCACTCTCAAAACGATGAAAACTTAAGTAGGTCTCCTCACTTGCCTGTTCCTTTATAGGCCATAAAAGGTTGAACAGTCACATTACATTATAAATACAGTTGATCGTTGAACAACATGTGAACTGCATGGGTCCACTTCTTATATGCAAAAATTTTAAATCAAATGCATATTAAAAATGCAGAATTTGTGGCATGCAAAACCCATCTACATGGAGGGCTGACTTTTCTTATTTGTGGGTTGCTCATGCATGCTCAAGTCTGCAGGGCTGACTGCCAGACTTGAGCATGCATGAATTTTGGTATACACAGGGTTCCTTGAACCAATTCCCCACATAGAACGAAAGATGACTCTAATGTCACATGTTACAATTAGAATATTCATTTCAAGCTGTTAAACGACACAGGGAACCTGATGTCAGGTTTGCTTTTATCTTTGCCGGCTCTGGCCTGCTTGAGTGTGGGCTCTAGCACTGGGAAGAGGCAGGCTTGGTCTCTTCTCTTATTCTTCTTGCCAGTTTTTTTTTTTTTTTAACTTCCACTCATAATCCTCTTGGCCCGTTTTGGACTTTTCAGGGAAAGAGAAAGGATGAGAAGTGTGGAAGGATTTTCTTGTACAGATATTGGAACTTTCTTCCGTCACTTTAGTGAACTTTTTGCTACTTCCATCACCCTGGATCTTTTTGCGGCTGTTCACTTTTCCTGGATAGGTGCTTCTGTACCCTGGGTGCTGCCTTGCCAGCCATTCCCAGTCTCCAGGAGCCTGACATTCACCTCCAGCCTTCTGTATCCTGTTGAGCAGAACCCAAGAAGGCTCTCTCTTTCACAGGCTCACATCTGCTCCTTGGCTCATTTTCACTTTCTCCTGCTGGTTCTGAAAGAAACCTAGCAGTTCTCTGCATTTCCCCACTGCAGAGAATGTGTGTCAAAGCATTACTCTGAGTAGTCTCAGAGACTGTCTTAGCCAGTTTTGTGTTGCTATCAAGGAATACCTGAGACTGATTAATTTATTTTTACAAAGATTTATTTGGCTTATGATCCTGCTGGCTGGAGGACTGGGCATCTGGGGAAAGCCTCAGGCTGCTTTTACTCATGGTGGAATGCAAAAAAGAGCAGATGAGCAAAGAGACCTCATGGTGACAGAAGAAGGATGAGAGGGAGGGGGGTGGTGCCAGAGTGTTTTTTAACAACCAGCTCTTGTGGGAACTAATAGAGTGAGAATTCAGGCATTACCACGAGGGTGGCATGGACCCATTCATGAGGCATCTATTCCCATGATCCAAACACCTTCCATTAGGCCCCGCCTCTAAACTGGGGATCAAATTTCATCATGAGGTTTGAAGGGGACAAACATCCAGACAATAGACTGTATCAGAAACTGACCTCTGTCCCACATTCACTTGCCTCATGTATGACGCAGCCTGCAGATAGCTCTCCTTTTGGATGAGGACACAAAGTTCAAAGATAACTTTCTCCAAAATCACATCTCTTCACTATCTAGCTCCACTTTCTGGTTTCTTTTCATAATTGTGATAGTACCATGAGGTTCTGGAGATATCATCAATGCGTAATTATTTCCATATAGATTCTGCATTTGAGGATCTTTTTCTGTATTCAACTACCTATCCGATATCCATTGCATTGATACCTCAGTCTAAACAGAGACAACTCAGCTCTTAAAATCTCGATAACAATTCCAATACAATGTGAAAAGCATGAGACAAATATTGTGCTATTCACAATAGCAAAGACATGGTGAAACAATAGATACATCGGCAACTTATTAGGACAAGAAAAGGTCAAAGAGATGGCCCTGTCTAGAAGTGAGTGGCTGGGTGTGAAGAAGTGAGTGGCTAGGGAGTGGCAATGTTGAAGAGAACCAAACATTTCAGCAGGGCCTTGGAGGAGGAACTCTCTGGACTCAGGAGAAGGACCATAAAGGTAAAGACATAAAACAAAAGTGCTGAACTGGTGATCAGGACCTCAAGGTGGTAATGACATTACAGGTTGGGAATCTTTTTTGTGGCATTTGAAAGATTGAAAAACAAGAGTCTTCCATTCTAATACTTCTGTCTCCTTGCCACGTTAAGATGTGCAAACTCTCTGCTTCTCCAGAGTTACTCTGGTTTCATGCATACTTTCTTAAGGCCAATATCAAATTTAATTTCAAACAATAACAAGGTATTGAATTATCAATATATTTAAAGTACCATATGAAGAACCTGAAGGCATTCAAACCTAAGTCCTTAAGAAGTGGACAATGCAGGAGAGAAAAGAAGCCAGCTAAACAAAGAGAAAGACATAGAGAACCTAATTGGTGCCAGACATTTTCTGTACCAATCCAGGTAGGTATTTATTATCTGCATTTTGAGATGAGAAAAAGTGTAGATAGAAGGTGAAGTCACTGCCTTGATCTCAGAGACAGGAAAAGGAAAAATGTGAATTTGGCTGTGCCTGTTTCAAGTCCTCTTCCCTTTCCATGACGTATTCTGTTGTTCTTAAATGTGACAAGTGCACGCTGTAATCAAGAATGAATATGAAGAAAGAGATAAAGTATTGTGAGCCTACAGACGAGGATGGAGCTCATTTCAGTTTGAAGGACTGAAGGTAGCCCTTTTTTTATTATATTTAAGTTCAAGGGTACATGTGCAAGATGTGCAGGTTTATTGCATAGGTAAGCATGTGCCATTGTGGTTTGCTGCACCTATCAACCCATCACCTAGGTAATAAGCCCTGCATGCATTAGGGGCTTATTACTTTTTTTTTCTGACACTCTCCCCATCCCCCCTGTCCTCCCCTGACAGCTCCAGTGTGTGTTGCTCCCCTCCCTGAGTCCATGTGTTCTCATTGTTCAGTTTCCACTTATAGGTGAGAACATGCAGTGTGTTGTGTTCCTGCATTATTTGCTGAAGATAACAGCTTCCAGCTCCATCTACGTCCCTGCAAAGGACATGACCTTATTCCTTTTTATGGCTACATAGTATTTCATGGTGTATATGCATTTTCTTTATTCAGTCTGTCACTGATGAGCATTTGGGTTGCTTCCATGTCTTTGATACTGTGAATAGTGCTGCAATGAACATTTGCATGCATGTATCTTTATAATAGCTGATTTATATTACTTTAGGTATATACCCAATAATGGGATTTCTGGGTCAAGTGGTATTTCTGGTTCTAAATCTCTGAGGAATTGCCACACTGTTTTCCACAATGATTGAACTAATTTACATTCCCTCCAGTAGTGTAAAAACGTTTCTATTTCTCTGCAACCTTCCTAGCATCTATTGTTTCCTGACTTTTTAATAGTTGCCATTTTGACTGGTGTGAGATGGTACTTCATTGTGGTTTTGATTTGCAGTTCTCTGGTGATCACTGGTGTTGAGCTTTGCTTTATATGTTTGTTGGCTACATGCATGACTTCTTTTCAGAAGTGTCTGTTCATGTCCTTTGCCCACTTTTTAAAAGGATTGTTGATTTTTTTTCTTGAAAATTTGCTTAAGTTTCCTGTAGATTCTATATATTAGACCTTTGTCAGATGGATAGACTGCAAAATTTTCTCTCATTCTGTAGGTTGTCTGTTCACTCTGATGATACTTTCTTTTGCTGTGCAGAAGCTCTTTAGTTTAATTAGATCCCATGTGTCACTTTTTGCAGTTGTTGCTATTGCTTTTGGAGATTTCTTTACAAAATATTTTCCCATGCCTATGTCCTGAATGGTATTGCTGAGATTTTCTTTTAGGGTTTTTATAGTTTTGAGTTTTACATTTAAGCCTTTAATCCATCCTGAGTTAATTTTTGTATAAGGTGTAAGGAAGGGGTTCAGTTTCAATTTTGTGCACACAGCTAGCCAGTTCTCAGCACCGTGTGTTAAACAGGGAATCCTTTTCCCATTGCTTGTTTTTGTCAGGTTTGCCAAAGAGCAGATGGTTGTAGATGTGTAGTCTTATTTCTGAGTCATTTATTCTGTTCCATTGGTATACGTGCCTGGTTTTGTATCGGTACCATGCTGTTTTGGTTACTGTAGCCTTGGAATATAGTTTGAAGTCAGGTGATAAGATGGAAGGCAGTTCTTCTTGTAGGGAAATGGTGTTTAAAGGATGTAAAATAGGCAGCCCAGAACTTAACAAAAAAGTCAGTTGTGGCAGGGAGGAGAGGAAGAGTATTCAGCATTATACACAGAGGAATAATTATGTACTCACATGTAGGGAGAGGGGAAAGCTGAGGTGCATTCCAGAAAAAGAAGAGTCTTGTTTGAATGCCATATGTCATGAGGTGTGGTGTATTTAGGAGTGTTGTAAAAATTGAGGCTCTAAAGTCAGAATACATGGTATTCACTCAATTTGATGAAATACCAAGACTTATTAATGTTTTTAGTAATGGCATATGGTAATTAAATCCATGTTAAATTGAACATAGATTCCCACACCTGCTATATGAAGCCTGAGTACAGGTATACAGACACACACTCTCTCTCTCTCAGCTACCAAGCTTTGTAAAGGAGAAGTAAAATGTTCTGTTAAACTGTGTTTAACAAGAACTTTGTTTTGCCATGTGCACAGAGTTGGTACCATAAATATTTTAAAAAATATTAAATAAATGACATTGTAGATAGAGATATGAGGCCTTTAAACATGCCAGTTAACAACCATGTTATGGTAGTGCAAGAGCGATATAGTAAAATCTGGAAACAGGATAGATGAATGAGGTTTTAAATGCATACTTTTCATGAATTAACAGGTAAATACACATCAAGAAAAAGGAACCATGGTCCAGAACACTCTAACTTTGGACTATAATTAGAGTGGCTCAGATCACTTTAATTTTGGACATTTACACCAGTGTTATGAGGAAGAGAAGGCAGGTTCCATTTAATTTGGAAAGGGTGAGTATATTATGCCTGTTTACACACTCACAAGATTAGTTTCCTGGTTTAGTTTGAGATCATGCTAAAAACGAAGTGGGTCTGGTAGGGTCAGACAGCAGGCAGGTAAGACGAGACAAGGAAGAATACCAAGAGCATGCTGACAGCTCTTGGAGGTGGGGTTTGGGTCAAGGTGAAGAAATCTCAAAGGAAGGCCTTCTTTATATAGTTTATTGTCTTCACCATGATTGGCACGAAGAATAGCAGTAAAAGGTGGGGCTGAAAGTACTCTAGGCTCTTGCCAGGAAAAATCAATCATTTTTCCAAAGCAAGAAGGAGCCAGACATTTATCTTTAAAATTGCCTTTAAACAAGAGTAAGCAATGATAGATGAAGAGAGACTTGAGTAGCAGAAAAGGAAAATGAATAGAACTAATGTTAGGTAGCAGGAATAAATACAAAATGATCAACTCTGAACACATTGTAGAGGAACAGGCATCCTTATCTGATCATGATGAAGGGTATAATCCAGAAAGATGAGGATGCAGATGGCCATGTTCTTAGTAGAAAGAGAAGCAATCCCTTCTATAAATGAGACAAAATCCCAACAAATTAAGACATTCTCCAAACTAGAGGGAACTTTAATTTTTAGATTATTGCAATACAGTAGACAATGATGTACACCAAAACCTCAAGGACACTCCCACCTGTGGCTCAGCATGAGTAACTCTGGGTATGAGTTCTTGAGGCAGACAGCCTGGACTTTCTTGTAACCAGCAATATGACCTTTGACAGTTACCCCAGCTCTCTGCTTCTCAGATTTTTAGTCTTTAAAATGGGGATAGAGTAGTGCCTGCCTCAGTAATGGGATATTCCAATTTGTTTTCATATATAAAGTGCTTAGAATAGTCTTTGTTAAATAAACATAAACAAAGGTCCTCTGGGAAAAAGTGTGATTCCAAATTCAAAGAATAAATTTCAGTTATAAACAGGAGACAACAAGGGCCCTCCTTCTCACCTACAAATAACTTTAGTCTGAAAGCTCTTCAAACATACTAACTTTTCTTGACCTTTCAATTTCTTGAGAGTTACTGAAGCCCAGAGAAATCAAAGTTGAAACTCAGAGACAGGATTGGTGCCCTAGGTTAATTCCAATTTTTCCAAAATTTTAAAAATAGTACCTGGGGCTCTACTCCTGACAACAACAAGAGAAAGACTAGATAAGGAATTAAGAAGGAATGGCAAATAGAAAATGAAATAATATTTTTGTATATATTATCATGATTTCACCCCTGCTAAAACATTTTCCATGTCTCTGTTACAAGCAAAGATTTCATTTTAAATTGGATCCTGAGGGATAAGAAGAATCAATGAGGAATTTCAGAGTGCACAGAACTTAAATTATCAATATTCTCTGGAACAATAAAATTTATCACCATGCCTACCCTAGAGTGAAATTATTTTGCTTAGAAATCATCAGAAACATAAATGATGAAGATCCTTACCACAGAGATTTATATTTATATCATGTTCAAAACTTAAAAGACTTTTGGAGGTAAAAACCCTTTCATATGTAATTCCTGAGACTGTAAACTGAAACCCCTTTCATATGTAATTCCTGAGACTGTAAACCGAGACCCTTTTCGTATGTTAAGCTATAAACCTAAGATTCCTCCACGTGTAACATCTGAAGTATAAGCCTATATAAAGGCGGAACCTTCCTTTGTTAGGTGAGCTTGGCTGTTAGGCAACTATGCCATATTGCTCCCAGCTGAATAAACCCTCCTTCCTCCCGTAAAAAAAGAAGTTCTCAAAATACAGACATGAAATGAGCTTGATGAGTTTTGAAAGGTATATAATTTTGTAAATGTTAAGGGCCTAGTACTTCTACAAAGATAATCTTAAGATATCTTTGTAAAAGCATTCAATCATGAAAAAATATAACAGGCTTAGTCACTTGGGTTTTCCTCTAGTGTCTGCTTTTCAGCACAGTTACCTATTAAGTGTCCTTGATCTAACCTCAGTACTCACACCTATGTACTCATGCATACATATCCATTGATCTTTTTATTTGCAAGTGTGACCCAGAGCAAGTTTTATAATTCCAGGTTTACTATAGGGCAAAACAATTTATAATCAATAAAGCCTTTTATTACCTAAGTGCAATACACTACTAACTACATCTCCAATAATAATAATAATAATAATAAATAACCATTTTTGGCATGACAGATGTGGGAAAAGGACTGAAAAGGGAGGAAATGACAAGGAATTGAGCGAGACAAATAGGATGATACTAAATTATGACATGAAATTGCTTTTATTTTAAAAGCTCTATGTAAGGTTAGTGCAAACACTTATCTAACTATACACTGCTTTATCTGAGATTTGGTTCTCAGAAGATTATGTTTGATTTAACAGTATGCTAATGTTGATAATAATTGTCGTATGCTTTAAAGTTCTCATTTTTGAAAATTTATTTTACTTTGGCATAAATCTTACATATTCTTTGCATTCAATAGACTAAATGCTGTGTCTTGATATAATAATGGGAGGCATATGGCCTGAAACACGGCTGAGTTGTTGTCTGGAACATTTACCAACTTGGGAAGATTAGGTTGGTAAATGTATGTTTCTCTGTATATCAAAGAGTGATGATACTATTTCTTCTCATAGTTGTTTAGGAATTAAATGAGACAAATATGTGAAACATGTAGACGGTGCAGAGATGCAGTCAGTACCTACAATGAGGAAATTGCACCTTGCCAAGAACAAATGACTTTTTTGATTTTCACTTTGTTTCTAAAATAGAAGTCATTTGAACTTGGCAAGGTGCAACCCTCAGAGGGGATGAGGGTCATAGCCAAGCTGAGTAATCAAGTTTGTCTTATCTCTTGCCACAGTTTTCTAAAAGCACTAGACATTATAAAACTTGGCTTTTTATTCTGATTTGGGACACTTCACAACTTTTCGTCTGATTTTTCTAAACTCAAAGGTAATGATAATGAACTTGAAACTGACTAATTGGAATTGACTAATACTGAGAGAATTGATCTTCATTGCAGCTGCTTCAGAGCTGGTAGAAGTGATAGAAACATGTGAGACCATGAGAACAATAACTCCTCATCAGTGCGTAGCTACTGTATACTTAGTCGCCAATGCTAGTCTCATGGCATTGTATACATGTCTAGGACGGCAATTGCTAAGTCATTTGGTATTTGCATCTTTAATTTCACTAAATGTTTTTCTAATTGCTCCTTGAGGAGGTTTTATCAATTAATATTCTCACTGGCTGTATTTTAGTGTCTCCTTTTTCTCACCACCATCAACAGGTGGTTGTAGAATGTTAGGAGTGAAGCAAATGCAAGCATCATGGCATTGCATACATGTCTGGGATGGCAACGGAATGTGTATTTCTTGAAATAATGTGTTTGCTTTATTTTGCAGAACACCATATTGAAGGATATGCGTGGAGTAAGATGGTGGTAATTATCAGCATAAAAATCGTTTAAATAATTTTTAGTGAATATTTTATTATTTATTAAAATTATTAAAATGCAAGCAATACACAAGTATATAATGATGAAAATAAAATTCATTAATAATTTTACCTACTGAAAACTATTATTTTGAATTCTTAAATATTTTTTGTAGTGCATGTGTAAGCTCCCCCACTCCTTTGTTTCTTCCCTAGTGGTAATTGTTACCATAATGCTGGAGCTCATCATTCCCAAGCACCATTTGGTAATTTCTCTTACTATTAACAATATGTAGTATTGTTTTATGCTTTTAGAACTTACATAAGCTGTATGATAATGTACATATCCTTCTGCAACCTCTAAACTTTATATTACATTTATTTATCCATGTTAGCAGATATAGGTCCAATTTATTTCTTGCTGCTGCTATGGAATATTCCATTGTTTGAAACAATTACAGTTATGTGTGCAATTTTTGCTAAGAAGGAAATAAACAGGTCACCTACTTTGCTACAACAAACAATGATGCAGATGCCCAGATGTGTTTCCTTGGGCCAATGTGGGAGCGTTTCTTCAGGACACAACACCGGATTGCTAAGTCATAGGGTATTTGCATCCTTAATTTCACTAAATGCCTTCTAATTGGTCCTTGAGGAGGTTTTATCATTAATATTTTCACTGGCTGTATTAGCATCCCCCTTTTCTCACCACTATCAGCAAGTGGTTGTAGAATGTTGGGAGTGATGCAATAACTTATTTTCCAGTTGTTTTGCATTTTTCTTATTATAAGTGATAGTTAAGAATTTTGCACACGAAAGTCACGATTCAACTTTTCAGTGCTGTTCATTTTAGTGGATGATATCACCATCAGTTTGGTTGCACCTGCCAGAAGTCTAGAGGTCATTCTCGGCCCAGCTATCTCTCTCATTGATCATCAGGGTCTTTTGATTCTTCATCACATGTACGTTTCATTGCTTTGTATTTATTCACATCTCTGCCAGCATCCCTGTCCAACCCACCATCCTTGGTCTATATACAAATACAGCAGTCTCCCAGCTGGTACCCCACTACCTAGTTTTATCTCCTTAATTGCGTTATCCGTCTAAACATCAACTAGGATGATTGCTTTTAGAAGAAATTACAATCCTATGTTATTTTTTAGTTTAGTGGTTGAAATGAATAGTCACTATAAAAATCTCTCTTTCTCTGTCTCTCATACACGCACACATGAATGCACACACACACACACACAGACACAGACACACACAGACACAGACACACACATTTACCAATAAACATAAAATAATAGTTTGGCTTTCTAGGATTTGACTTTATTAATCCTCTTGTTCAAAATTTAGCAGTATTTCTCTATATCAATAAATTATTAACATAAGGATTAATGCTTTTGATATAATATTTAAATAAAATGAGATTATTTTCTATAAAGTTAAACACAATCATTTAAAAGACTGAAGGTTTTCTTTCTAGTCCTTACATATTATCTTAATATTACATATTGCCAGCTATTTGCCTTCCAACAAATTAAAGTCTAAGATTACCTAACCAGGATTCTAAACAGCAAACACATTTCTATAACTAAAAGTTATAAAATAGTATTTTAGTGATCATCCATTAAAATTTTTCACTTGCCTAACATTCTCCTCAAATCATTATTATCTAAAATTATAAAATTATAATGTGCAGTTTATCCTTTCACATAATTATACTAAGTTAAATCTTTGGTCAAATGGTATTTTTCTCCCTATTATAAATCTCTGATCATGAACCCATTAAATGTATTCTGATAGAACTGCAGAGTGAGATAGTAATTTTCAGTTAAGTTTAGCCAGACTGTTTTGACAATTACTTTTACAAAAGGTTATACTTTACATAATATTTTAGTGCATGCTTAGAGTGTTTTAAAAATCATTTTTAAAAAGGTTAGAATATTATTTTGTATGTCTAAGTTAATGTATTGCAAGTCAAAAATATTTCCATGCAGACAACAAAGTAAGAATATATAACTTTGGTATATAGCGTGTACCATGGATTAAATTATTGCCCATCTAGTTAAACATAGTGCCCAGCTGTTAGAATGCTGTATCTAGAGCAGTGCACTATCTAAGAAATTCTGTGGATTGAAAATGCCAAAGCTACTAATTTGAGATCATTTGAAATGTTTTGGTTTAGGCTTAGGAATGACCTCTACTTAGGAACCTTTAAAATTTTCATTTGACAGTAGTAGCCCTTAGGAAAAACCTCAAGATACTATATTTGATGTCTCTGCTATATATTTGCAAGAGAGAAGATGCTTTCTTCTCTGAATTTCTAGTCACATTAATTCATCAAATAATATTTTTTCTCCTAAGTATCAGCATTGTAGTTGCCCAAATATATGCCAAATTACTTCATGTTCTTTGTTACATAGACCCTCTAACCCAATGAGTCAGCACTCTGAAGAGGAGATGATAGGCCACCCATTTTCTGCTGTACCATGCCAATTGCTGGTGTCCTTCCAGGTTCATATGGATGCTAAAAATGTGCCTTGATCACCTAAGGAAATGGACAGCTAGTTTATGGACAGCTATTCCTCTTCCTGATGGGAAGAAATGCATTGCATATTATCTTCTATCACTTAGTAAAAAGTCTTCATGAGCTTACTTGCAGGTGGTTTGTACTTGAGACTATAAACTGTCAGATATAATTTATCCTTAGTTAAGAGCTAAGGGTTGTGATGTTTATGTTGATTTCATCACACTAAGAAAATTCTCTTAACAAATTACAATCTGTTGATTCGGTCAAGAAATATCATTTTGCAATATTATTCTAGAAACTTAATTTTTAAAGAATGATTATTCTAAATATTAGTTCAGTGACAAATTATTTTAAGGTTGAATTAGTTTCCTAGTGCTTTCATAACAAAATACCACAAACTGGGTGCCTAAAATAAGCAAAAATATATTCACCAAAAATTCTGGGGCCACAAGTCCAAAATCGATGTGTTGGTTAGAGCTTATTCCTTCTGTAGCCTCTGGGGAAGGATCTTTCCTTGTATCATTCAGCTTCTGATAGTCTCAGGCATTCCTCTGGAGTTTGTGGCAGCATAACTCCAAAATCTGATTCTTTCTTCACATGGCTTTCTCCTGTGTGTGTGTGTGTCTTCACATAGTTCTCTCTTTCTCTTTCTGTGTATGTGTGTGTCCAAATTTCCCTCTTATAAAAGGACATCAGTTATAGTGGGTTGAAGGTCCACCCTACTATAGTGTGAACTCCGCTTAGCCAATTATA
The DNA here is from genome assembly GCA_963574635.1 of Cheracebus regulus. Classification (NCBI taxonomy): domain Eukaryota; kingdom Metazoa; phylum Chordata; class Mammalia; order Primates; family Pitheciidae; genus Cheracebus; species Cheracebus regulus. The sequence continues at coordinate 61,728 of CAUYQU010004520.1, forward strand.
CCTGCAATGACCCTTTTCCCAAATGATATCACATTCTGAGGACTGGAGGTTAGGATTTCAACAAATCCTTTTGGGGGACACAATGCAACCATAACAGATGGTTATCTAAAAATATTAAATATTGATTGTTAATTGCTGGGTATAGGCATATGGGAGGTCTATTATAAAGCAACTTTCATGAAGAGTGGAAATGAAATTGTTTATATTTGTAAACTGGAAATTCATAATGTGTGAAAATATTTGCTCAATTTAACTAAGTAATTGTGTGTTATACACAATCTGCAAGTGAAGTCATAGTATTCATCATCTCAGTCAGGAAAACACACCTGTAAAATTACTCTCACTCCATGGTCAGCTAGCCCTGATTCCTCAATAATTTGTTGCTTATGATGTTTCTTAATTTGTTAAGAGGAAAGATGGGAATCCACATCACAGTATTATTGTCGTGTATAGAATACTCTGCAGGTTAAAAGTAGAATTCTGAGGATAGGCTACGTAATTTGGAATTCAGGCTCTGTCACTTACCAGTAATACAGCCCTGGGCAATTTACTTAGCTTCAGTCTGCCATCATTTCTTTACCTATACAACAAGGATAAACATATTAACTATGTGATGTGGTAGTATTGAAATAAGGCAAATCTTCTAAAGTATGCACAAAAGAGTCTGACAGATAAAAATGTCTTAATAAATATTTTCTGTTCCAGTTACTGTTAAAATATTCATTATTATTTGATATATAAAATAATTATCTTTTAGACATATAACCCATCAATTAATGATACTTACAGAGAAATCTAGAAGAATATAAATGCAGTGTGCATAATCCTTCACTCATCCATGCTTGCTCCAGTCGGAATTGCTGATAGTTTGGCAATCTTCATGTTCTTCTATATATTGTGTATCTTTTGAGAATATATAGCATAGTTTACTGAATATAGTAATTCCTTTATTGAGATGGGGCCATACTCTTTTAACTTACTTTCATACCCTCTCACAACCACCACACAAAGTCAATGGCAGTACATTTTTATAAAATCCTGACATATTAGTCTACAATATGAAATTGGCAGTGTATTTAGAATTTCCTTTTTTGTGGGTACACGGGTGGCTTCCACATTTACATATAAATCAGTTATAAGAATCGTTTCATGTACATATACACATGTTTAACTAGGATAAATTTCTGAAAGCAAATTTCTGGATTAAAATTATATGATTTTTAATTTTGCAGATACTGTTATACTGACCTCTATTCATTTTTCTTAGTGGTTTATTTTTATTTATTGTTTATAATTATATTAAAAGACCGTTTTTGCAGTGTCTGCTAATATTCATTTCCAAACAACCTCACAGCAACTTGATATCCAAATTTTAATATATGAAATTATATTTTATAATCCTTTGGGTATATACGCAGTAATGGGATTGCTGGGTCAAATGGTATTTCCATTTCTAGATCATTGAGGAATCACTACACTGTCTTCCACAATGGTGAACTGATTTACACCCCTACCAACAGAGTAAAAGCGTTCCTATTTCTCTACATCCTCTCCAGCATCTGTTGTTTGCTGACTTTTTAATGATCAGCATTCTAACTGGCGTGAGATGGTATCTCAGTGTGGTTTTGATTTGTATTTCTTTAATGACCAGTGATGATGAGCTTTTTTTCATATGTTTGTTGGCCACGTAAATGTCTTCTTTACTATAAAGACACATGCACACATGTTCATTGCAGCACTGTTCACAATAGCAAAGACTTGGAACCAACCCAAATGCCCATCAATAATAAACTGGATAAAGAAAATGTGGCACATATATACCATGGAATACTATGCTGCCATAAAAAATGAGTTCATGTCCTTGGCAGGGACATGAATGAAACTGGAAACCATCATTCTCAGCAAACTAACATAGGAACAGAAAACCAAACTCTGCATGTTCTCACTCATAAGTGGGAGTTGAACAATGAGAACACATGGACACAGGGAGGGGAACATCCCACACTGGGAGCCTGTTGGGGAGGGGGCCTAGGGGAGGGATAGTATTAGGAGAAATACCTAATGTAGATAACAGGTTGATGAGTGCTGAAAACCACCATGGCACTTGTATACTTACGTGACAAACCTGCACGTTCTGCACCTGTATCCTGGAACTTAAAGTATAATTTAAAAACTGTAACAAATTATGTTAGAAATATTATTTTATTTTATATTACTGTAAACATTAATAATGTTGAAAATAATTTTCTATTTTAACTAGTCATTGCATTTTTTTGTTAATTGCCTAATCAAAGTATTTGCTAATGTTTCTTCTCGAATTCTTTCTCTTGCTCTCTGATTGATTTGTAGATTTTTGTGGACTTTCATTATTTTTTCTGGAACAGATATTACTCTTAGTTTTATTCTGTAAACTATTATTTTTTATTATATCTTATTTTATAGGTCTATTTTAATTAATATGTGAATATATTGCTGATTTTCACTTTTACACAAATTTCCCAAAACTAATTATCACTAACATATTTTTGTATATTTTTACCTAATCTTTTAAAAAAAATTCATTTACACTTGTAAATCTTTAATTCACTTGAAAATGACTTTGGAGGTTTTGAGCTACTACTATGATATATATTTTAAGGCATAAAGCTTGTTGTTCAAACACTGTTTAGTGAATAATCCACCTATTATTTGTTACATATAAATACACAACATTTTAAGTAGATATGTCATATTTCTAAATTGTGTCTTAGTTTTACTCAATATATCCACCCAGTGAAGGAGACATAGAACTTAATAAAAGTTACATTCTTTTGTGTCTATATATTTTCTCCTCTTTCTTTCTGTTTTGATGTTACTTATATGAAATAAATAATTCTAAATAGATTATTTTTTCACAAATATCTTTTATATGATTCAACAGTTATATAATTATCTGAAAATATGTGCTTGTTGAATTCAGATTTATCAGCTTGTCTTCATTTCCTTTTTACTGGTGTTAAAATCAATAGAAATTTTTTAGAGGTAATCTAGGAGCAATACATTTTAGTACTTTCATTCAAGAAAATGTTTATTTTATTTCCATATTTGAATTATCATTTATCTATGGACATAATTATGTGTTCCAATTTCTAGCATAGATCAATTTAATATGTAAACTTTCTCCAGTATATGCAACAGAATGTGTATGCCCTTCAATATATATGAAGTTAATATATATCAGACAATTTAGTTCAGTTAAGACAAAGATGATGCCTTATTCAATAAATATTGCTAACAGAAAAGACTTATCTCTCAAAGTAGATGAAATTATATCTATTTTATACCATAAAAAAACAAAGTCCAAATAAACTGAACATTTAAATGTAGCTTATAAGGTAATACAAATCTTAGCTGAAAATTAAAAAATCATATTTTTAAACTAGAGATTATTGAAATTTCTTAATTATAGAAGGAAATATGAACTCTATAAAATATAAAATTAAATAATAGATTTAAAATTAAACTTAAATTATGTGATAAAAGATTCCATAAAATCAATAAAGATAAGTAGATTGAAAATACATTTGAAATAGTTGTTGATAATAATTTAAGGACTACAATATACAAAGATCTCATACAATTGGACTACACAACTAAAAAGGGAAATGGGCAAAGAATAGACCAAAGATAGGAATAGATAGTTCAGAGAAAAGGAAATCCAAGTGGACAATAAGTATTTGAAAACATTTCATAAAGTCTCATATGAGACTTCATGAAATCAATAAAAAGCTTTGTAGAAACATACCAAAAAATAAGGGAACTATAGCTGTAAACTGAATCTGAAGCAAAGTTCAATGCATTTTTGGGCCCATATTAATACTCAGTTAAATTGAATTGCTTATTCCTTTACTCAATCTACTTGAGAAATGAAAGAGGGAATCCTCTGAAAACAAATATTATCTTGCACTTTATATTCACTTTATAAACTATGTCCAGCATACAATAAAAATTTACTAGATATATGAAAAGACAGAAAAATGTAACCCATAATCAAAAGAAAATAGCATAGCTTAAGGAATATAAAAGGGTTTATATTCAAAGATTTAATGTTTGTATACCTGGAATCTGAGGAGAAAGGAGAATATGGGGAAGAAGACTTATTTGATGAGATAATAGCTGAGAAATTTTCTAAACTGATGAAAGATGATGATGAGTAATCTGTTACTAGATGTAATAATGTGAATGAATCTCACAAATGCAATGTCAAGTAAAAGAAGTGAGATAAAAGGAATAAACAGTGTAATTTCAACTATACATCCAACAAAGGACTAATATTCAGAACCTACAAAGAATTCAAACAAATCAACAAGAAAAAAATAAATAATATCATTAAAAATTAGGCAAATGACATAAAAGCCCTTTTTCAAAAAAGGTACACAAATGGTCTATAAACATATGGAAAAATGGAAAACATCTCTTATCATCAGGGAAATGCAAATTGAAACCACAGTGAGAGATATCACCTTACTCCAGCCAGAATGGCCATTATTAAAAAGTCAAAAAACAATAGATGTTGGTGCAGATGTGGTGAAAAGGGAATGCTTATACACTGCAGGTGGGAATGTAAATTTACTCTATGGAACAGCATGAAGATTTCTCAAGTAACAAACAACAGATCTACCCTTTAACTCAGCAATCCCACTACTGGGTACCTATCCAAAGGAAAAAAAAAATCATTATACCAAAAAGACATTTGCATGTGTATGTTTATCACAGCACAATTGCAAAGATATGGAGTCAACCTACATGTCCACCAAGGATGAGTGGATAAAGAAGATGTGGTATATATACCATGGATTACTACACAGCCATAAAAAAAGAGTGAAATAATGTATTTTGCAGCAACTTGGATGGAACCGGAGGCCATTATCCTAAGTGAAGTAACTCAATAAGAGAAAGGAAAATACCACATGTTCCCAAACTATAAGTGAGAGCTAAGTTATGAGTACACAAAGGCTAAAGAGTGGAATAATAAACATTTGAGACTCAGAAGGTGGGTGGCAGGGAGGTGAGATGAAAAATTACCTATTGGGTTCTGGTGATGGGTAAGTTAAAAGCCTAGAGTTTATCACTATAAAATTTATCCATGTAACCAAAACCACTTGTACCTCTCTAAAGCTAATGCAATAAAAAAATTAAAAGTAGTGTAGTTTCATTACCTAAAATTTAAAACCTTATAATATTAATTTACACTGTTAATATCAGAATAGTTGTTACTTTTGGGAAGAGGGAATATTGGTTGGGAAGGTACATTTGAGAGTTTTCTGGAGTATGGTTTTATTTGAACAAGTTGCTTCTTTCTAAAATATGAGGATAATGTTGGTATGAAAATAAGGAAGACTGGATTTTAAATAGGTAATACCACAGTCTCTGCTATGACCCTAAAATCTCAACTTAGATTTGGCTGTTTAACTTCACTAAGTTAAAATCTGGTGCTCCACACCTAGGTATAGATAAGAATACTTGTTTGGTCTAGCAGATTTTCACCTAGAAAGTCATTAAACAAATTTAAATTAGAAAATTTACTTTTTGATCCAGAAAATCATTGCTATTCAATTTATCTAGGTAAGGACTAAAATCATTTAGACCAATGCCCTGATGTAAAATTAATAGATTGTTCATCTGGACAGTTAGTTATCAGGCAACAATCAATGCTTGTTATATGAACCTAGTCATACTGTGTTTACCAATGCTACACTATTAGATCACAAATATTTCTTAATCACAATCTCTTTTCTGCCTTGAAAATCTTATCCTAAATCACTTGATCCACTGTTCCAGAAATGTATTTTAGAAAACCAAAACTCTATTTCCTTTCTTAGGTAAAACTTCTCTCTCAATATGGTATTCTCTCATGCAATAGATATTTAAATATTTTGATTTAAATATATTTAAATCAAAATCTATCTAGAGGTGTGTGTGTGTGTGTGTGTGTGTGTATTGTTTTGGTGATATTTTTCCTGTGTACTCAAAAAAATGTTATTTTCTGGGTCAGAGGTTCATATTAGCAGTCTGTAGATAATAGGTTTGTATACACAAAGCGTATATGCATTTTAAACAGTTCCTTTAATCATATCCAAGAAACATAAGAACCTTTGCTGTATCCTCACACACTTTACCCTGAAAAAGCAGGAACTTTGACAATGTTCCTGGACAAAATTAAGTTCTCAAGAACATAATGGAATTATTGTAGAAGAAGGTAGGCCTTTTCTTCCTTTTTTGAGAGGAGTGTAGAGTTTACATTAATGCAACTAGAGAAGGGCATGGATGTCTTTTGGCAACTCTACTTTTTTGCTGTCTTGCTTATTGGTAGGTAAAGGCAAAGACTATGGGAGCTGATTTTCTATTTTAAGGAACTCTGACTACCTAAAGTCCTGAGGGTGTGAGGTAGCCCCCTGATATGGCTTGGATGTGTGTACCATCCAAATATCATGTTGAAATGTAATCTCTAAAGTTGTAGGAGGAGCCTTGTGAAAGCTGTTTGGATCACTGGGACAGATCACTCATGAATTGCTTAGCACCATCCCCTTGTGATGAGTGAGTTCTCGCTCTGGTAGTTCACGAGAAATATGGTTGTTTAAAATCACATGAAACCTCTCCGTTCCGTCTCTTGCTCTTGTTCTCGCCATGTGATGTACTTGCTTCCACATAGCCTTCTGCCATGACTGTATGCTTTTGAGGCCTCACCAGAAGCAGATGCCAACACCATGCTTCTTGTAAGGGCTGCAGAACTGTGAGTCAATTAAAACACCTTTCTTCGTAAAGTACCAGCCTCAGACATTTCTTTATAAAGATGCAAGAACAGACTACTAGACCCCTCAGAAAGGAGGCACAGACAGCCAACTCAACTGTTAAGTTAAAAAGGAGAGAAGGCATTTGATGTTCAAATGTGATTCAGGCTAGGTGGTTAAAAGAAGTGACCAGGCTGTCACTTCTAGTAGTAACTGTCTCTTTCTAGTAATGTTCTTATTAGAAATATCCTTTAGGACCCTGCATTAATAAGGGTCTCTTATCATCACTGACTCAAAATAGTGGCACTAAAGCCTCGAATAATTTCATGCAAAGTGCCAGTTATTTAAGTCATAGTAATTAGAAGTAAACTTTAAAATTATTAAATTATTCAAGTATAGAAAATTGTAAGTTCTCTACCAAATGGTCTAAATATTTTTTTCTATCAGAAGAAACATTTATGCATTTGAGAACTATTGCTGTACTCAGAAGTGTAGATTTTAACAGTTACTCCTCAAGACTTGTATATATTCAAAAGAGGCATTTGAAATTCCTAGATTTCAACTCTTATACAGTTAAAGGAAATATAAACTTGCATCTAAAGAGATTAAAAAGTCACAATGGGCTTCCCTTGTAGCACTGTTTTCACCATTGAAATAGTAATTCTTATTAGATCTAATTATTGCTATTATCTAACAAAACTCACTTTACACCAGGAACATCCTTCATACCCTTAGGGTTGCCTCCATTCTAACATTGCTCACTGTTGTGTGTGGAGTATCATAAAGGGTAATTAAATTACCAACTGGAAATCTTAAAAATAGAAAGTGCTATCATATTTGTTTAAAACTTCTGTCATTTCCATTCTCAAATCTGGGTCTTAAAATTCAAATTTTAAACCTCCATGGATGTTATACACATTATGTATTAACAGTGTTATTTATTTCAATTTTTTCTAATCTCACAGAATTTCCAGAAGAGAATCACATTACCTGACTTCAAATTATACCATAGGGCTATAGTAAACCAAAACATCATTTTTCTGTGACAAAAGTAGACCCATAGATCAATGAAACAGAATAGAGAATCCATAAATAAAGTCACGTGCCTATAGCCAACTGATCTTTGACAAAGTTAACAAAAACATACACTTGGGAAAGGACACCGTGTTCAATACATGCTGCTGGGAAAATTAGATGGGCATATACAGAAGAATAAACTAGACTCATATCTCTTAATATAAAGTTATAAAATTATAGAGTTATAAAATAATTAAACTCAAGACTGATCAAAGATTTAAATTCAAGATCTAGGAGTACAAAAACATTAGAAAAAACCTAGGACAAACTTTTCTGGACATTGGTCTAGACAAAGAATTCATAAGACTACAAAGGCAAATACAACAAAAACAAAAATAGACAAATGGTACTTAATTAAAATGAAAACTTCTGGGTAGCAAAAGAAATATTCAACAGGATGAACAGAAAACATACAGAATGGGAGAAAATATTTGAAAATTATTCATCCAGAAAAAGACATATCCAGAATCTTCAAGGAACTCAAACAACTCAGCAACAACAATAACAACAACAACAACAACAAATGAAGAATCCCATTAAAGAGTAGACAGATGACATGAGCAACAATTTTTCATAAGATACAAATGGCTGACAAGCATAGAAAAAATTGCTTAACATCACTAATCATCAGAGAACTGCAAACTAAAACAACAATGAGATGCCATCTTAAACCAGTCAGAATGGCTATTATTAAAAAGTCAATAAGTAATAGATGTTGGAGAGGATGCAGAGAAAAGGGGATGCTTACACAATGTTGATGGGAATGTAAATTAGTACAGCCACTCTGGAACATGGCATGGAGATTTCTCAAGGAACTAAAAATAGAATTGCCATTTAATCCAGCAATCCCACTACTGAGTATCTACCCAATGTGAAAGACATAATCATATCAAAAATATATCTTCACTCATATATTTACATCAGCACTATTCACAATAGCCAAAATATGAAATCAACCTATTATAATATACATAAACACACACACATGAGCACATGTATATAAACACATATATGCATACATACTTATATGAATACATGTGCAAGTACATATATACACACATACATATGTAAGTATATAAACAGCCATACATATATAAGTATATATAACTATACATATATAAGAATATATACAACTATACATACATACATATATATATAAAGTAGAATACTTTTAAAAAGAATGAAATCCTATCTTTTGCAGTAATATAGATAGAACTGGAGGCAATTATCTTAAGTGAAGTAACTAAGAAACAAAAAATCAAATACAGTATGTTCTCACTTATAAATGGGAGTGAAATAATATGTACACCTGGGCATGGAGAATGGAATAATAGATATTAGAGACTTGGAAAGGTGAGAGGTGGGAGGATAGTGAGGGGTGACAAATTACCTTATGGGTACAATATATACTATCTAGTTGATAGTTATACAAAAAGGCCAGTCTTCATCACTAGGCAATATATTCATGTAGCAAAACTTCCTGTGTAACCCCTATATATTCAGAATTTCACATATACAATACATATACATATATATAATCAAAGGGAATATTCAACAAAAAAGGATGGTTGAGTCTGTACTGAACATATATAGGCATTTTTCTTGTCATTATTCCCTAAACTATACAATTCCCTATGCAATGTGTTATTGCCTAAAGAATTCCTTAAACAAATATTTCTGAGGAATTTACATTGTATTAGGTATTATAATATAATATTTATAATATAATGACTAATAATATGGTACTGAGTATACCAACTAGATTACTTATAATAATACAATCAGTAAAAAGAGAATGTGCAGAGGTTATATGCAAACACTGTCATTTTATATAAACTTGAGCATCAGTGGGTTTATGTATCTGTGGAAGGTCCTAGAAAATCCCCTATGGATACTGAAGGACAACTGTACTTACAACTGGGGATTTTACTTCACTAATGCAGAATTTTTAGTAGAGCACTGATGCCCATTAGAGAAAGATTGATTAGTGCTCCCTGGGACACTAATTTTTGGAATGGGTGATGCCCAGGCAAGAAGGGTAGAATAATTTTTATAGTTAGACACTTGTTGTAGCAGAGAAATGCAGTGTTTTTTTTTTTTTTTTTTTTTTAATGTAGGTTAGACCCTAGTTAAACATACAATGTATCAAATACCTTAATATTAGGTGAGTTAATAAATAAAATTTCAGCACATGGTAAGAATTTAGGAAATTTTTTTTGACTTTTATCTAGAAACAGTGTTTCTCAAGCCAGGGCAATATTGCTTGCTAGGGCACATTTGGCAATCAATGACTGGATACATTTGATTTGTACATAACTGGGAACTAGTAGTGTCTTCCATCCTTGGTGGAAGCCAAGGATGATACTGTTTCCTTAACTTACAAAATCCACAGTTAAACACAAATTGTCCGAAGTTTTATTCTTTTTAACGAAACTGTTTTTGAGATCCTAGTGTTCACTAGTAACCTTTCTGAATTTGTAATCACCATACCAAAATACTCTTAACATTTAGATAAAATATTCAGTAACTGCTTAATGGTGACTGCATTCGTACTTATGTTTTTGACTCTGATTCATCATTTCCTGATCAGCAGTTTTTAACATAATTGAAGTACCAACATTCCTTTGAGTTTCATGCTAATTAATAATATGGTTCTGGTCTTTGAAAAATGTGCATGTCTGTAATCTCCTTTGACTTTCTGTAATATTACCAGAAGTTTCTAGTGACTAAACTCAAGTACACTAAATCATTTAGACTTCTAAACTGATGTCCTAAACCCCAAACACTGCTTGAGATTAATACAGTTTAATCATTTAATTGAGTCAGACACACAAGATCTAAAATGTGAGCATATATAGAAAAATAGGTTATTTCTAAATAATGAATAAATTGTACTCTAAAATTTTACATTTACTAATTTGGACTAATAATGCCTCTTGTTAGGGAAACCATTTTGGAAATGAAGATGAGATTTTTATGTTGGCTTAAAATAAATATTTATGGCATAAAACACACTGTCTTTACATTTTGAAACAGTCCAATCATGTTCAGAGGTCTAAATCCTTACTTTGCTGAGCACTGTACTGCTAGATTTTGGTAAAACTTTGTTTTAATCTAAGTGATAAATAATTAGCCATGAAAATGTTGTAATGTGGTAAATTAGGAGGAATATGTTGAAAAAAATCATTCTTGTTATATCAGTTTGCAATTGTGACCCAAATTACAGCTGTTGAGGCAGAAATAATTTGATAAAGGTTTATTGGAAGCCAAATGTGAGGACTGACCTGGGAAGACACACCAACAAAGTTAGAAGGTTCTAGAATCCGTTACAAGTTGGAAGGTGTGTATAGGAAACTTTAGGAGAGGGTGGAGAGGCTTCATACCAGAGTTGTCCCTTCTCATTGGAGAGTATGATACAGAGGTTACAATCATTGTATACAGATTGCAACATACAGGCTAAAATGTCTACCTGCAAGACAATCCGTAAAACTTCATGTTTCAGAAATAAATCAGAGTCCTTCTCAGTGTCATTAGGTTATGCATTAATCAGTATATCAACAATTTGAGGAACTCATGATAAGATTCTTTACTCAGGGACAGAATGCCACCATGAATCACAAGTCTTCACATAGCCATGTATTTTGTTATTTTGGATGCCTGTTTACTTTTAAAGTAAATTGTCCAGTGTGACCTGACACTGTGACTTAAGTTATCAGAATATAGACCTATAGTGACAAGATGGAAAGAGAGATAGTTATTTTAAAGAGGAAGACTATAAGAAAATCAGAGTGTGAACAGCTCTCAGGAGATTGATGCACCAAGTATGATAATTGTTGTTACCGTTGTGAAATTAATGGTTAGAAAATAATCACTCTGGAAATTCTGGATGCTTCATAAACAGGCAACAGATAACAATAAAAGTCAGAGACTATTTGATACTACAAGCTGTGAATTTAGAAGAAAACATGTTTAGGTTTAGGTATTAAGTATTATAATAATATACATTAGTTTAATATTTGTTCATTGGACTTAATATTCATTGTAGTGGAAAGTGTAGCATTGAATGCATATGTAGTAAATGGTGGACCTTTAAAATTTATGTTAGCCAACTCTGTAATCCTGTGCTTCTGTGCATCTAATTATTTATTTTATATTTGACCTATATATATTTGAAATGTATATTAATATATATAGGTTAGTACATTATCTTTAATAAATGTTTTCTGTTACATTAAATCAAATGTTGAACTGACTATACTGCTCACTCACAGAAAAACATGGCTTTCACAGTTTCCTCATTGCAGAGAAGCTGAAGCTTATAGTGGAGTTCTCAGTCAAACTTTTAAAAATTTAGAAGAGACTGGGTGTGGTGGCTCATACCTGTAATCCCAGCATTTTGGAAGGCAGAGGTGGGCAGATCGCAAGGTCAAGAATTTGAGACCAGCCTTACCAACATGGTGAAATCCCGTCTCTACTGAAAATATAAAAATAAATAGCTGGGCATGGTGGCATGTGCCTGTAATACCAGCTACTTGGGAGGCTGAGACAGGAGAATCGCTTGAACCTAGGAGGTGGAGGTTACAGTGAGCTGAGATCACACTACTGTACTCCAGCCTGGGTGACAGACCAAGACTCCATCTAAAAAAATAGTAATAAAATAAAATAAAAATTTAGAAGAAACTGACATACAACCACACATGTAAATGTGCACTCATACACAACACTACTATATTAGGGACAAAGAGAACAGCCAGGCCATCAGTGCATTCTATAATCCCATTCCTGTCTTGTAAAGAACTTGGTGACAAGTCACTGGGAAGTTTCACACATTGTTTTGTAATTAGAGATTTTTCTCACAATTACCCAGAAAGCATAGATGGATGGCTAATATTTAATTAAAAATAATTTAACTATCAAAACAAACCAACATTTTAAATAAACATTATGAAGAAAGTATACTGTTTAATTTATTGACTAATTTTATTTGAGAAGACATTCAATATATTTTATTTGAGAGAAGTCTTGAATGTGGCTGATCATTTTAACATAAATAATACAAGATTCTGCTTAAATTTCCCTCATAAATAAGAGAGAATAGAAAATAATGAGACACTTCATGATCTGGTGACAAGAGAGCAGTGAACTAATAAAGAGTTGCTTGAAATAAGCCTGGTGGAACACGAATGTCTTCAGCTTGTCCGTGTATTGTAACTATAACTACTTTTTCAAATTCATTGAAAATGGGACAGAGACCTGCCAGAGATCACTAAACAGCTTTTTAAAGAAAACTGCTCCCAAAGTTAATGATTAACTAGAAAGCATATACTCAAGATTTGTAAAACGTATTTGCTTTTAAAAATCTTAAAAGAAGCCAGAACAAAGGCACAGAACCTTGAAAAGGACTACAGGAAGGCCACGCTGGACTTCCCCAGAGAGGCAGGGAAGCCAGAAGACGCAATGGCAGCTTCAAAGGGGAAAAAGCAGATGTCGACTTAGAAGTTAAATCCATCAGAATATCTTTCAAAAAATATAGAAAGACATTTTTAGAACAATTAAGTGTCAAAGGATTTGTCACTAGTAGAACTACATAAAATATATTTTTTAGGGAGAAGGGTAATGATGCTGGATAAAAGCTTGAAGATGCAAACTTGAAAGAAGAGCATTTGAAATGGCAAATATATTAATAAAGATGAATGGATATTGTCTGTTACAAGTATGGTGATTATGACTTGTGGAGTAACCCCTCATAATGAGAAAAGAGAACTAAGTAAAAAGAATCAAATCATATGAGAGAGGTAGGATGTAAGTCAGGAAGAGGACAGATGAAATGAAGGTGGTTAAAGGAAACTGATACGAGAAGCAGTAAAATTACCAATCTTTGATAACTCAAAAAGACATGTGCTATAATTTCTGGATAATCATTAAAAAGCATAGTAAAACAATCTTGTAATCTTGCATCCTGTAAATCTACCAAGCCAATGAGAGTAAATACAATAATGAAAAAATAACCCACCAAAAGTTTAAAGGAAAAAGAAAAGGAAGAGTTAAAGACAAGAAAAGGTAAATATATGTGAATCCATACTCACCCATTAAGTTAGTTAATTACAAATGGACAAAATTCTCAAATCAAAGGACAATCTTATCATATTGTAGGAACACATCTAGAAAGTAAAGAATAAGAAATCTGAAAATATTCGTAAGTATGGATCTAGACTTTAAGACATGATTACCTTCATAAAAATACATTTATAGCCCTATACCTAAAGGATATTTACCAAAACTTTCTATGCTTTCTGTTATTGTAAGTAAAGTCGCTATATGTACACAAAACTTTGTTCAGAAAGCATTTGTAAACTCTTACTATCCACTTTTTTTTTTCTTTTTTGAGACGGAGCTTCACTCTTGCTGCCCAGGATAGAGTGCAATGGTGTGATCTCAGCTCACTGCCACCTCTGCCTCCTGGGTTCAAGCGATTTTCCTGCTTTAGCCTCTGGAGTAGCTGGGACTACAAGCATGAGCCACCATGCCTGGCTAATTTTGTAGTTTTAGTACTAGAGATAGGGTTTTTCTATGTTGGTCAGGCTGGTCTTGAACTCCCAACCTCAGGTGATCTGTATAGGGTATCAATAGATAGCTGTTACATTCTATATCAACAACATTTGTTGCAGAAAGATTAACTTTCATTTTCCATTTGAATTCACAATTTTCAGGCTGAATTACTCTCCTCTCCCAATTTCTCCCCTGGCTTATTTGGTATTCTCTATATCATGTAATGGCAGCATTCACCCAGTCACCAGGGCTAACAGTTGAGTGCTATACACAGTGTTTTATTTTTCCTCCAGTTTCTTCACTTCCTCAAAACCACTGACAGTGAATATGCAGACTATTCATCTAGTGAATATACAGACTGTTCATCTTGGTTGGAACTACTTCAATTAAAGAATGTTACAATACCTTTGAGTCTCTAAAGGAAAATGTCATGGGTTTGCCATAGTCCTTTTGTGCTGTTCTGACAGTACACCAGAGGCTGGGTAGTCTAAAAAGCATGAAAATTTATTTCTAGATTTCTTTTCACAGTTCTGGAGGCTAGGAGGTTCAAGATCAAGGTGCCAGCGGGTTCAGTGTCTGGAGAAGGCCTGTTCCTACTAGATGATGCTGTTTTGGTGTTCTCATGTGGTGAGAGAGGCAAAAAAATGACTAATTCTATGTCCTCACATGGTGGAAGAACAGATGGGAACAACAACGCCATCCCCTGACAGTCTTGTGTAAAGGCTCTAAACCCAATCATGAGTGCTTCATCCTCATGGCTTAATTACCTCCTAAAGCCTCACCTGTTAACACTGTAACTTTAGGCATTTAATTTCAACACAGGAATTTGAGGGGCACATTGAGACCATAGCAGGCCTCGACCTCCTGACTCCCTAGATAACACTTCCACCTCCTGCTTGCAGTATTTGAATTCGACATGCCATAAAGTTTGGATACTTGGAAGACCTTTATCAAGTTAAAAACTTGTCTCCAAATACTTGATTTTGGCAGCTATGTTTTTTCTAAAGAGAATTTAAAGTTATATCAATTAGAAATACAAAATATTACTATATTTCCTTGATTTTATAGTGACATCAATAATGTCATACTGTATGTATGTATACATAAAATATCTATATGTGTGTATAGTCTTACAAGAAAATTTCAAAGATGTCAAAATGAATAAAAGGTGAGTCTTAGAATCACAGAAATGGGTTATGATACCACAGTGAATTACTTCCTTCAACTCTAGGTCCAGTGTAAAGAAATTCTATGGAAAATAATACCTTTATGAGCTCATAACTATTATTATTTCTAAGTCTGCTCAAGAGATGACTTCCCAGTCGAGGTTTTTTATCTAATTCCCATTTCCATGCATGTAATTGTCTGCCTAACACTCCTATTTGGGCATTTAGCAAGTGCAATTAAGTTGAACAAGCCCAACATTAAATCAATATTCTCCTCCCTTCACCAAACAAGTTCTAAGGCGAGATTGATTTCTAGGGATATCAGCATTGCTGCATTCTCTCATTCACATTGTAGAAATATATCTTCTAATCTCATGACAAATGTTAAATTGTTTTGGGGAACAGTTATTTTGTGTATCTGCTACTTTCACCAAATTATAAGTGTTTCAGAACCTGATAGGACAAATACCAATGCATGTGATGTATATTGTAGATTACTGAAGTAGATTGAATATATTATATGAGATTTTCAGAAAATAAACTAAAATGGTTACTTTTGTGTATCATAAAATTATCTGCAGTCCTGTTATTCTCAGATCTGCCCTCAAAACATGAAATATGAGATTATTCCTTCATTGTATTAGCCTAATTCTTTGAACATTTAATATCTATGTCAACTCTTTCCTCCACCCACTTCTGAGATAAGAATACACACATGTAAACACACATGCAGAGACAGAGATTGAGAGAGAGAGGAGACTATAAGAAACTTTAATGAAGCAAATCTAACATATATATGTATAATACCATAAAAAAGAAAGTAATAAAATAGTCAAACAATACAATTTTTCTGCTCCCTTTCTCTCTGTGTGTATGTCTTTCTCTCTCTCTCCCTCCTTCTTTGTGCTTTCCAGTATAATTATATGTGGAAATGCCCATTATACTGATTCATTAGATTTAATGAAGTAGATAACTTTTTAATTTTAGAGAACAAATTATGCCATAAATATACCAAATTATATGTTTTTGAATAGCTGTATTTCATGCTCATGAATACAAAATTAACTCCTTTCATTTATGTTAGAAGTGAAAATGTTAAGTGTGCAAATTCCAGCTTCATTTTCTCCAATATTTTGCATTTATTTGACTAACATGTTTCTTATGTAACCTGTACTTCAAGATTGACTGAAAGAAATTGTGCCTAAAAAAAGAATATATACAACAAACCCCTAAAGAAGTGAAATCTTCCTTTCTTTCTCTTTAAGCTTTGTTGATTAAAACATGGCGGTCTTTTCTGAATTAGACTGGCAAGGTGTCAGAGTCTTGATGAATTGTTTAAGTTCTGAATATCGTTACAATGTAAGCAGGTGGAAACATAGAAGCCTTTGGGAAAAGGAATGTCTTCTTTAGAATACAAAGTAAGTAATGCAACCATGTTACAGATAGATGTGGAAAGAGAAGACGTGAAATATTTGACTTTAATAGAAGTAATTACTTGAAAAACCAATCACAGAGAAAACTGCTTAAAAATAGATACTTTATATGCAATAAACCATCCTGCAGATTATGTGTGTAGTCAACCAAAGACTGCTAAAAATATTAACAGATTGAAATACATCTACCTCTGGAGTGAAATTGAGCCAGGATCTGATGCTAGTATATCAAACAAGTCTTGCAAGGTGAAGGGGGTAAATCTCTTTAGCTTTGGAAGTTATTATAACAATTTAGTTGCTATAAGTTACTACTGCACTGAACACCAGGACAATTTATCCTACTCCCAGTTACATCTTTTATTTAGGAAAAAAATAAAGAGATTTATCACTTTAAATTTGGTTCCCTTAAAGTTATCAATTTATAAAAAAAAAAAAAGAATGCAACAGTATATTAAAGAGTACTTTGTAAATACCAATGTGCAATACTAACATTTGATTGCAGTTATTACAATTAATACTCAAGCTCTAGAATATGAGATATTTCTATTGTCAGAGAAAATTATTGTAACCATATGCAAATATAAAAATAATCATTTCAAATAATTATACTTTATTAGTATTGTTTATTATTCAAATAATGTACTTTATTTGTTTTGATGACAGGTAAACATTATTTCACTTTTTCAGATTTAAGTATGCATGTGTAACTAATGATTCAATTTTAGGAATCTTATGTGAGAAACCACAGGGGAAACTTGTTTCATATGAAGTTGATTGGGATCTTTCTTATTTTAAGAATTTCATAGTATTAGGTTACATTGTTTTCCATAATTAGTGCAAATATTTATGCATATTTATATCAAAATATTAATCAAAGTTTTTCCTTCAATGTTATCCTGTACCCCAGGCCTTTTGCCCCATTCAAAAGTTGGGGTCATCTACCTTTATCATCTCAGAGAAGGGGTGACATAGCAGAATACAGAGGCAACTATCATTGGCCTTTGTTTCCAAGATCTGACGTTGAAGAAGGAAAGGGTTAAGAACAACTTTCTGGGCTTGAATAATGTGTTTTAGAGAATGCTTAATGAAGCATTCCTGATCTTGATTCAGGAAAATGATCCTGGTTGACAGGATTAAGAGTTGTGATGGACAGTTTTGAATATTGAAAATATACTTACAGGGGAGGATCCAAGATGTCCAAATAGGAACAGCTCTAGATTGCAGTTCCCAGTGAAAACGCAGAAGGTGAGTGATCACCGCATTTCCAAATGAATTTTTACTGCCCGCAGACCAGGAGAGTCCCAGGCAGAAAAGTGCCAGGAGTCTCCAGCGTGGCTGTTTCAGCTGTCACAGTGAGTCTCTGCACAAAAACTCACACAAATCCAGGTGCCGTTTCAACTCGTGACTGAAAGGCCTGGGAGACAGAGTCACCCGTTTTTTTCAGTTGAAAAAAAGGGGACTGAAACAGGGAGCCAGGTGATTTGGCTTGGCTGGTCCCAGCCCCACAAAGACCAGCAATCTGAAATGCTCTGGACTGAGAGTTTCACAGCAACCACAGGTGGACCCAGGATGGTCCAGCTTTGTGGGGAGAAGGGCATCCATCATTACCAAGGCAGTCCACCACTACCGAGGCAGTCTGCCATTACTGAGGCAGACCGCCATTACCGAGGCAGTTCTAACTATATGTCTGTAAACAAAACTGTAACCAAGTTCATACAGCAACTGGGCAGGGTGCTGGGCAGGGCCCACGGCAGCTCAGCAACGCCTCTGCTGGCAGACTGTGACTAGGCTACCTCCTCGTTGGGCAGGGCATCTCTGAAAAAAAGGCAGCAGAATGACAGGAACTTATAAATAAACCCCCACCTTCCCAGGAAAGAGCACCTGGGGGGAAAAAGGCAGTTCTGAGTTCCGCTGCAGCAGACTTAAAGACCTGCCCAGCAGCTCTGAACAGAATGACGGAGCTCACAGCTCAGCACTTGAACTCCTATAAGGGACACACTGTCTCCTCAAGCAGATCCCTGACCCCTGTATAACCAAAGAGATACCTCAAAAAGGAGAGCTCAGACTGACATCTGGTGGGTATCATTCTGGGACAAAGATAAAAGAAGAAGAAACTGATAGCAACCCTTACTGTTCTGTAGCTGCTGCAGGTGACCCCAGGCAAGCAGGGTCTGGAGTGGACCTACAGCTGTCCTACAGCAGGGGGGCCTGATTGTTAGAAGGAAAACTAAGAAACAGAAAGAAATAACTTCATCAGCAACAAAAAGGACATCTACTCAGAGACCCCATCTGAAAGTCACCAACCACAAAGACCACAGGTAGATAAATCCACAAAGATGGGAAGAAACCAGCACAAAAAGGATGAAAACAGCCAAAACCAGAATGTCTCTCCTCCTCTAAGGGATCACAATTCCTCACCAGCAAGGGAACAAGGCTGGATGGAGAATGAGTCTGATGAATTGACAGAAACAGGCTTCAGAAGGTGGGTAACAACAAACTTCTCTGAGCTAAAAGATCATGTTCTAACCCAACACAAAGAAACTAAGAGCCTTGAAAAAAGGTTTGATGAAATACTAATGAGAATAAACAGCATAGAGATGAATATAAATAAATTGATGAAGATGAAAAACACAACATGAGAACTTCGCGAAGCATATACAAGTTTCAATATCTAAATCGACCAAGCAATTCAAAAGATATCAGAGATTGAAGATCAATCCAATGAAATAAAACAAAAAGGCAGGATTAGAGAAAAAAAAGAGTAAAAATAAATGAACAAAGCCTCCAAGAAATATGGGATTATGTGAAAAGAACTGATCTATGTTTGATAGGTGTACCTGAATGTGACAGAGAGAATGAATTCAAGCTGGAAAACATTCTTCAGGATATTATCCAGGAGAACTTCCCCAACCTAG
The DNA here is from genome assembly GCA_963574635.1 of Cheracebus regulus. Classification (NCBI taxonomy): domain Eukaryota; kingdom Metazoa; phylum Chordata; class Mammalia; order Primates; family Pitheciidae; genus Cheracebus; species Cheracebus regulus. The sequence continues at coordinate 81,638 of CAUYQU010004520.1, forward strand.
AAAGGCACGTCAACATTCAAGTCCAGGAAATACAGAGAACATCTCAAAGATACTCCTCAAGAAGAGCAACCCCAAGGCACATAATCATGAGATTCACCAGGCTTGAAATTAAGGAAAGAATGCTAAAGGCAGCCAGAGAAAAGATTAGGTTACCCACAAAGAGAAGCCCATCAGACTCACAGC